>JALIZH010014351.1:0-56689 GCA_030522465.1 Rhipicephalus appendiculatus | reverse complement strand
ATACGTTCAAGAAAACTACCTGCACAATACATTCATGCGTCAGCTACGAAACCTTCCATGCTTTCTAATGGTGCGCGTGCTCTTCGAGCAGGCGGCACATGCTGGAAATATCGAGCAGGACGCAGAAATAAAGATGCCCAAAATTTCAAACTTTATCTTTATGAGCGCAGCATTATTCATATTTACTGTATAAAGTGACTGCTGCGAGAAGGCGAATTCTGTTTAATCACTTCGAGAACCAAGATTCTGGCACCAATTCCCGCATCCCTATTGCTGTTACTCATGCATCTATTTTTTGGCTATAGTGTTCAATTTCGCACATAACCAACAATATTATAAGAAAAGTAGATATTACCCGTCGCATAAGATATAATCTGCATACAAGCCAGTGCCGTTGGAAGGGGTTTCATTTGTCGGATAGTATACATGGTTTATTTTACCGTTATTTATGCGACTGTATTTATGTACAGCCTTAAATTTTATCACAGGGAACACACGACCGTGTATAAAAAATAGCCTCAAAACGCGCACGTGGCTCGGCGTAATCGCGAAATGAGTACATCAATCAATCAATAAATAAATCCGAATTATATTTTCGCAGTAGAGTGCATTGTACAGTGCATTGTAAATGCGAAAATAGAGGACCAGAGAAAAAAGCTGCGCTCGCGCATCTTGACCAAGCTCTGGTCACCGGTACAGCAGCAGTGACAGAACGAAACATATCAGCGCATCTAGCGATATCATTT
Source organism: Rhipicephalus appendiculatus (assembly GCA_030522465.1). Taxonomy (NCBI): domain Eukaryota; kingdom Metazoa; phylum Arthropoda; class Arachnida; order Ixodida; family Ixodidae; genus Rhipicephalus; species Rhipicephalus appendiculatus. The sequence continues at coordinate 55,943 of JALIZH010014351.1, read as the reverse complement.
ACAATGCCTTTACAATAGCATTTACAATACGATCAAAAATGTTGTAATAAAAAAACAGCAATGTATGTTTTTAATTTACAACCACTTTAGTGAAAAGAGTACCTAACGGAAATACATTTACGTAAGAAACTACAGCACACAAAGAAACATGAGTAGTTCCAACGCATTTACATACACAGATCTAGCAAGGTTTTTAGTAATCTTAAGAACGTCAACATTTTTTGGTCTAGTTCATTTAGTGTAATGGCGAGTACATAATCAAGGTTTTCTTTCCCATAATGGGTACGCGAGAAAGGAACATGGTATGGAGGGTGAGACCTGAAAGGATAGGAAATTGCAGTTGCACGAAGATTTGCTATTTCTTCGGATAGTTCTGTTTTTTCCTAATGTAGAATTTTTGTATGTTCTCAGTGGTTAATGCTTGTATATGTTGTAAACCTTCATAATTTTATATTTGAGGAATAAAGGTTCCGTGTGTTCTAGAAACGAGGCGTTTTCTATTGAAGAAGTGCTTTTTTCTGGATCAAGAATATTTGCTGTAAGTTTGATAATGTTGTGTTTCCTCATATTAGTGTGCAATAATATAAGTGAGAGTTAAAGATCGCGAAATATCACATACCTTTAATGCTAACAGGAAAATTGTGACAGGTGCGATTTAATACACCGGCTGCTCTGCTTAATTTTGGCAATACAGTTTTCCCATGTTCATTCCAGGACATCTTTTTTGAAAAAAATTACACCGAGAACGTTAATCTGTTTCTTTATCTTGATTTGATATGGCCCAAGCGATACGTAGTCAACGATTTTCCTTAAAATGCCGGGGCACGGAACAACACAGATTTCGTTTTCCATTCATTTAGAATAAGCCTATTGAACCGGCACCAGATATCTAAGTTATGACAGCATGTGTTATAGTGATGCAGAACTATCGATAAATGGACTATCGATAGTATCGATAGTTTCTTTTTCAACTATCGATACTATCGATAGTCCATTTAAAGATAGTTCTGCATCACTACGGGCACCCATACACAGAGCAAATAACAGAAAATATTGATAGTTTTTTTAACTATCGATAGTGTAAACAATCTATCGATAATACTACTATCGCTAAACAATCGATATTATCGAGAGTGCAATCAATAGTACCATCAGGAGTATTGCGGGCAATAGTATAAGCAATAGTGTTGTGCATGATTATGCTGTGGTAGGACGGCGATATTGCCAAATGATTTGCTACAGCCTGCTATCAGCAGTACTCAGTTCGCTTACTTTATGAGCACTCTTCTGGCGAAAGAAATAAATTATTGCCGCAATGAAAATGCCGGAATATATCCATAAATAAATTCGTATTCAAAAGTAACCAGTTACACCTTACAACAAAAAATTTAGCTTTTGATATTCTTATTTTGAAATCACAAAATGCAATATAAGTGCGAAGCCGTGCAGTTCAGCCACATGTGACAACTTCCTTTCTGCTAAAGCTGAGCAGTTCAGCTTAAGAATGCCAGCCAATCATTCCGCTGAAGGCACGCAAGCATGTCAACTTTCTTGCGCTTCTGCCTTCTCCTGCTCCGCGATATACTACCACGCATTCGGAGAGTCAAGTTTATGCTGCAATGAGTTTACGCGGTTGATATTATACTATCGATTTTACAGTGGTGAACTCTCATATCTAGTACTTTCGACGGCTTTGGGCATCGAAAGCACTTTGAACAGCTTAGCGCAAAAAAAAAGAAACAAAAAACGAAGTGCACTGTTCTCGGTATTATACGATACCACTAATCGAGAATAAGTTCACAGTATAATAGGAACCAATCCGGGCGACCGCGATTTTTTTTCTTTTTGGCGCCGCGCATAATCAAGGACGGAAACTGCAAGGCGGGTACATCAGTGGCGCTGCGCATGCTTAGAATTAGGCCGTTTCAAACTGCAGATGTCGCTCGTTCTGTTCCGAGTGCGACACTCCATCGTTCTAGACATGTGTGTTTACCACTGTACTTTCAAACTTACTATTGATAGCGCTATCGATAGTTTCTTGTACCATCGATAGTTCGATAGTGGCTCAACTATCGATAGTATCGATAGTACCATCGATAGTTCTGCATCACTAATGCGTTACCCTTACGTATTATGGTCTCCAAGTCTCTTCCTTCAACAAGTACCTAAGACTCATCGGCATATATTGCATATTTACAATCCTCACAGATTCTTACAATGTGATTAATATAGAAAAGGAAGAGAACTGGTCCCAGTATGCTACCCTAAGGAACACCAAATTCAGTAGGCCTAAGTTGTGATTTATATTTATTTAGCTCGACATATTGTAGCGTGCTCTCAAATAAGGTTTAATAAGTTGAAGTGCTTTTGCACGTAACCCGTAATGTTCTAACTTCTCAAATAAAATTCAATGGTCTACCCGATCGAAAGCTTTCTTAACATCTAGAAACATACCAGTGTCATTACCTTATTTTCACAATTGTATAATATTTCCTCCTTTTGAGCTAGTAGTCTGGTCTTTGTATCTTAGTAAAAAAGTCATAGCACTTATTGCTGTCTTGAAGAACAAATACTGCCCTCCAGTCTATTTGAAAAATGTTATCCCTAAACCTCTCTAACGTTTGAGACGTTATATTCGGTCAGAAATTGGTTGGCGCAAAACAAGAACATGGACGGAGAGGTAACACGGACAAGCTCAGTCCGTCCATGTTCTTGTTTTGTGCCAAACAATTTCTAACCAGCTATGCACCAACAAGCGAGACAGCATACGTTATTGACGTTATATCCCTGTACGGATGCTGAGGCCAATCCTTTTGTTTTAATAAACTGTTTTGGTTAAGCATGCCAAATGTAGGTAGGTGATCACTGATATCACTCTTAATAATGCCAGAGTGAATGCTATCAGCGCTAAATTCGTGTACAATTTCGAAACCTGGTACAGCAACCTGAATAGAAACTCCACCACCCCGGCAATTTTTCCTCTTTAGAAAGAAATGATTGTAAGACGGTAAAACAAAATGACCCGAATTTTCATCGTACCAAGTCTCGGTGCACATAAGTGCATCGAAGCTAATATTGCAGGATTCTAGAAGGGTATATATTTAGTCAAATTTATATTGCACAGATCGAACATATAGATGAAAAATCTTAAAAAGCTTCTCTGGGTTGTCAGGTAAAGGGAGAGAGAGGTGCATTACTTCTGTTGCCTGCAGCTGGTCTTGCAGTTTTTTTTGTATTTTATTAGCACTTGATGTCGTTGCCATAGCAAAAATGTGAAGTTATCATGGAGATATTGTAGGTTAGCGTATTCATCCTGGGTCTAGCGAGAAGGAAGAAGTGCGTTCCGGCATACCTGTGCCTTGAACAGCTCTCATATTTTTCGTAATTCTGAGTATTCCTGACGACCGCGAGATCAAGCGAGACGGAGGACGTCGTTCCCCGAAATGGAGGACCATCACCCCGACTAGACCGCAGGCCCCAGCCGCCTGCCTACTGATCGACCGAAAATGGGTGACCGTGTCGTCGCAGGCGCTCGCTGCGATTCCAGCGACAGCTCATCCGTGGACGAAATGGAGTCAGAAATCGATTTCACTGCAGTCACCGACCGGTGGTTGAAAACAAAGCTTCGAAGGACGTCAAGTTCAAGGGACTTGCAACCAGCGACGGATCATGGCAAGCAGTCTTTCACAATTTCATACTTGCCTACCTCTCCGACAGACAACATGAACTCGCTTAACAGGCAGTCCTTAACGGAATATTTCGAGCGTGTCGCACCAGCGCAAGTGACTGAAATCCGCATCAATAGTAGGAAGAACATTTTGTCAGTCGATGTGCCAAACAAAACCATCCTCGAGAGGCTGAAGGCCGTCACACAGCTGCGATGTATCTCAGTGCGCTCGTTCCTTGCCCACGGGAAAGGAACAACGACTGGAGTCATATATTACGTGGACACCGACATCACCGACGCTGATCTTCAGAGGCTTGTAACGTCAACAATCAGAATCATGACCATCCACCGCTTCGGGCAGTCTCGATGCATCAAAATAGTCTTTGATTCTCAGTCCCTGCCTGCAAGCGTCAAGGTTGGGTACGTCAGACATCCGGTGCGCCCTTTCGTGCCAAGGCCTTTGCAGTGTCACAAGTGCTACAAGTTGGGACACGTCAGCGCTGTGTGGAAAAGCGTGATAACTTGTCAGCGGTGTGGAGGACCTCATAAGATTGACAACTGTGACCCTGCGGCTCCTTTCAAGTGCCCGAACTGCTCTGGTGCGCATGACGCGATATCCAAAGATTGCCCGAAGATAAAAGAAGAAATACCCATACCAAGGAAGATGGTGAAAGACAACTCGACACAGAGAGGCTGTCTCATCTATTCGCCGTCACCGACGCCGTTCTAAACGCAGACGCCAACGGAACCACAGCGGCCACCGGATTGATTTATCAATCACTGCACCAGATAAACAGGTGATTGTAGAGTGTAAAGCCTCTGCTCCCATCTGTAGTGCAACCCGACCGAGTGGTGGACAAAAGGGGGGCTGAGCCACCGTTGCAGGAAGATGTTTCAGACGATGAGTGGTCTTCACTGCCGTCTGGAGCAATAAGCAAAACCACATCATGGGCTGCTACTCCAAAGATGGCTGAAAATGATAGGCAAGACTTCGACAAAACACTGACACAGACTACACTGAAGAATCTGCTGAAGTCCCTACGTGCCATTCTGTGCGAGCTACAGACACCAGGCGCGAAAGCAGCAGTGCAGATCCTCAACGTATTGGAACGGCTGCTGGTAGCGCTTTCATAGGACAACATGGCGACCTCATTCGAAGAGAGAATACGCGCATCTGCTATAATGCAGTGCAACGCAGGAGGTTTGCGAGGTAGGCTGTGTGACGTTCGGCAACGGATGCTTAAATATCGGTTTCCTGTGGTTTTTATATGTGAGCCAAACATGGTATCAACTTTTCGGATATCCCGTTACCTGATACTATGGTCTCGCGACGACCGAAGTACGAGCAAACTGATTATATGTATACGTAGTGATCTAACGTACATGAGACATGACGTGGCTCCTCATGCTTCAAATCATTATATATGCCTGACAATGAAGCACAAGCGACATACATTCCCCTTAGAAGCCGCGTCGACTGCTCTCACCTTTCATCTGTATTCCAAGCTTGCCCAGGCCCTCACGTGTTAGTAGGAGATTTCAATGCGCACCATCCAATGTGGGGCTCTGCGTCGATGAACACTCGCGGCAGGGACATGGCTGATTTTGTGCTAAATAGGGGCCTGATGACCATCAACAGTGGATACCCCACTTTCCTTCGTGGCTCATCATACAGCAGCTGTCTGGACTTTTGTTTTGTGACCAGTAATCTCTTGTCTACCACCTCTTGGTGTGTAGATGTAGAAACGCACGGAAGTGATCACCTCCCGACGTATATACAAGTAAAAGGATTCCGACGTTCAACTCCCCGTTCTATACGAAGCGTAGACTGGCAAGCCTTCCAAAAATCTGTGTATACCCAGTGTGGCAACATCCAATGTATTTCCGAAATGGAAGGCGTTATAACATCAGCCTTAACAGTAAACACCAGACTCATCAGTGTGCCTAAACCCAGATCCAGTTTGACGCATTATACGAGCACCTGCGTGCAATGCGTCGCCGCACAGAAAGTAAGTCCAGGAGGACGAGATCACTATCAGACCTGTCTACATCTCGTCAAGCACAGCGATATGTACTTCGACACCTCGATAAGCTCGACAGGCAACGGTGGAGAACATTTTGTGGTTCTATGGATCCCAGGAAACCACTATCACGAATATGGCAGGTTGTACGAAGCCTTCGGACACCTACGCCGCAGTTGTTCCCATTCCGAGGTGTGGCCGTAAAGCACGGACGGAGTGAAGTAGAAATAGCAGAACATTATTGCCGATTGCTCGTAGGCACGTCCTTCTCACCAGTATCGCCTTCATGTTATGCCTCACCACCATCCTGTGACGAGCGTCTCCACCTGCCGTTCACTTTGCACGAGCTCGAAGCTGCTATCTCTGTTTCCCGACACTCCTCCGCGCCAGGACCTGATGAAATCACTTATTCGGCTCTCACTCATCTCAGCCAAGAAGCACGGAAAGCTCTTTTGTCCTTCTATAACGCTACGTGGGACACGGCGAAGGTACCAGATAACTGGAAGTGCAGCCGCACAGTGGCCATATTGAAACCAGGCAAGCGTTCCAACGAACTGTCTTCTTACAGACCAATTGCCTTAGCCAGTTGCATCGGCAAGGTAATGGAACGTATGGTGCTTACGAGCCTGTAATGGCTCTTAGAGAATACTTCCACCTTGCCAGATTTCATGAATGGTTTCCGCAGGGGTCGGTCATCTATAGACGGAGTTATAGACCTCGTTTCGTCTGTGGAACAGGAAAGACAACGCCGGAGATTAGTTGGTGCAACTCTTTTGGACAGGAAAGGCGCCTACGTTAAGGTCCTTCAGGAAGCCACTCTTGACGCGCTCGAATACGTTGGCGTGGGGGGGGTCGACTTCACGCATGGATTGCCAGCTATCCGAGCAAACGTACCATTTTCATGTCGATGGCTGATGGCGACACCGGCAGGCACTATGTGAACCGTGGTGTTCCACAAGGCGCGCTCCTCAGCCCAACACTGTTCAACGTCACGCTCATTGGTCTTGGTGCGGAGCTTCCTGACCATGTCAAAATCATCGTATACATAGAGATATTTGCATATGGGCCTCTGGAGTAACGCACCCGCAAATGCGAGCAAGACTACAACAGGTTACGTCAATAACATCAGTGTTGTACACGTTCCTCTAAAACAGTAACGAAAGCCCGTTCCTCGTTGCTTCCCAATTTTGGATCGAGTTCCTGTTACAAGTTCCTTGAATGCAAAAGCAACTCATTACAGTTACATTTCGAAAATTGGAACGTGTCGTTACATTACCGTTACATTTGAATTTTTAATGAATAATATCTAGTGTCGGATACTCCTGAGGCGAAATAAAGTCAGCAATTTAAAGTTCACATCGAGCTACATATATTACACGGATTTAACATCTCCGACAGCAGGTTATACGCAGGTAAAAGAAACCTAAATAAATGCTCCTGGATGAATTTTTTAGCGACCACTGGCCCTACTGCAACTTTAGTGCTCCTGCATTTCAAGTACAACACATTTGGCACTTTCCACGTCGGTTTTCAAAGGCGCAGCCTGGATACTGCGCTTCAGATATTCAAATAGAAATATCTACGAATGCACCAATATCATTAAATTTCTTGCACTGGAAACCTCATCGAAAGAGACAATACTAGGCGTTTAATAAGTTCTGATTCAATATTTCAGTGTCAGTAGAAAGTAATGCCCACGATACACATTTGCAACATTGTAAAGTCCCCTGTTCGCAGTGAGCAAAGATACTTTATTATTTTGCGTTCTCTGTCTTTCTATGTTTTCCTCCCTTTCTTTCTTTCTACTTTTCTCTTTATATATGTTTTTTTGGCAATCTCTGTGTAGTTCTCTCGCCTTCTATAATTTTCTCGTTCTTTCCTTTCCTTCTATTTCTTTCTCTCTTTCCATCTCCTTCTTTCTCTCTGTTTCTCTATACTCGTTCCCCCCTCCTCCTCACCCTCACTTCCCTTTCGCACCCTCTTGCAATACTATACCATACAAGGCTATACTACGCTCTTCTAGCGTGCGCGCATGTTGCAGAGTAACGCAGAGCTATTATTTTCCTCAACACCCCACTTTATTGGTATCGTCACTCAGCTAAAAATTGCATACGAGCACGGCCGTAACTAGAGGACGGTTGAAGGGGTTCTGACACCCCCCCCAAACTTTTTTCGTGCTTTAACTTTTAAAGATACTAACGTATTTACTCGCCTTAACATCGACCACCAGTTGCCAAAGTTAGCCGTTCTACACATAAACACTCCCCGAAAAAAAACTCCTGAGTACGGCCTTGAATACAAGCAAATGGAAAGTCAGCCAGAATGGTATTTGCATTAGTGAGGTGTTTATCCTTACCGCTATTGTAGTACATAATTGCTAATAGCCGTTACTTGATGCTATGTGTTCATCGCCGGGTCACAATACGAACACAATGAACACTTTAGTTCTCTGTCTGTATTGAATTGCTGTAAAGTGCCATGCCTACGTTCAGTAAATACTATGAAAAAAAAAGGATAGCCGCCGAATGGTTGCGACGCTCGCCTTCGGATCGCGGATAGGCGGTCTCGAATCTCGCCTCGCCAAATTTTTTTTTTGCTAATTAGTTCTCTTTTTCTCTTCTTCGGTGTCTCTTTCTTTCACTCTCTCTGTACTCTTCCTCTCGTCCATCAGAGTTATTGCATCCTGCGCCGGACAATTTAGAGCAAGTGTTCTGGGAGCGAAGCAAAAGAGGAAGAGGACGAGGAAAGCGGGTGCCGGTTTATGATGATGATAATTTTCTTTCTACGGCACGCGGCAAACCTTGAGCATAACAGTTCTGCTATAAAAATCAACTCTTCCTCGGTGTGTTTGGCTTCCCTGCGCCCCCCGGCGGGCGCCTTGAAATGAAAACGAGGATGCATCATAGTCACGTGATAGGCGAGCGGTACGTTTTTGCGCCTCGCGCGGTCGCCCATCCGCCCTGTTCTGCATGATGGGCTGCGTGCGTGCGCCTGTTGAACGCCGTGGAACGTTTACAAAAGGAACGCCGTTCCCTCTGCCTTTCCGTCGTAGACGTAACGCGTTACCGTTACAGTTGCACTGATCTCAAATGGAACGGTGGCGTTCCTCCGTTCCTCCGAAAGGAACTACTTCATGGAACGTCGTTCCTTGGAACGCCGTTCGGTACAACACTGAATAACACCCAAGTACTTGCGCCGTCAAGGTCTGCAACTCTGAATTGGAAAGTGCGCTGCATTGGCGTTCACAAGGAAATCAATGACGCGGTATCCGATATTCGCTAACGGAGTAGTGATTCCTGGTGTGACGCATTACAGATATTTAGGCGTCGTTATTGACCGCAACCTATCTTGGTCGAAGCACGTCACGGCGCTGCGGACCAAACTAAGCAGCTTTGTAGACTGCTTCGCGTTGTAGCTGGACTAAGATGGAGCCTCTCTGAGAAAAGCCTTCTGCAGCTGTTCCAGGCATTGTTTGTGGGATATCAACGCTACAGCTCACCTGTGCTTTCACCTATCCGTACAACATGCATTCGTATGTTGAAAAGCCTTCACGCGCAAGCACTCCGGACATGCCTAGGCCTCCCGCGCTGTGCTACAACATCAGGCACCATCGAAGAGTCACGCAGCTACCCAATAGAGGTCTACTTGTCTTGTGAACCTCTTTGAATCCACCTTCGGCTGTTGACCCGGCTGCGCACCACCACTTGTCTTCACTGCCGACGAGACCAGGCTGCCCCTACTCGGAATGCATTAATACTCTCAGACGTACCACTCCTCTAGATTTTGCACCAACCAAAATCCCTGAAGTGACAGTATGGACACTGCGAAAACCAGTGGTGTGCCTGGGATTCCACAGAAATCACGGGATTCCCGGTATTCCACAGAAATGGCGGGTTCCTTGTGCTGGCCTAAAGCAACTCACCCTGGCATACTTGACTGAGACATACAACGACTCTATACATGTGTACACTGATGGGTCTGTGACTCCTTGCGTTTCAACCGCCGCTTTTGTGGTTCCTGAACTGGATATTTCCCGGCAGTACAGATTAGATCATAACTCATCATCAACAGAAGCAGAATTGGTTGCTATACGGGAAGCTGTTCGCTTTGTATCCGACCAAGCACCACGCAAGTGGACTATACTTCCTGATGCAAAATCCGCATTGCAAGCCCTCAATTCATGCTCAAGACGAGGACAATATTACGTATTGGCTTCCGAAATCATACAGGCATTCGATATCACGCAGCGGAATGGTCACTCGGTCATTTTCCAATGGGTACCTGGGCACTGTGGCTTGGCAGGTAACGTGCTCGCTGATGCTGCAGCAAAAGCCGCTTTGGATAACAGCGCCGTTCTCGTGAATGTTCCGTACTCCCGAAGTGACGTGAACTTCTTGTTGAGATCGCTTATGCGAGAGTTCTAAACAACACACTGGTCTCAACCGGACAATCGGCATAGGCGTCTGTGGGAAACAGACCCTAACATGACTTTTCGACTACGGGCTAAAATAAAGAGACGGCTGCATCGGATTCGACTAGGCGTCGCCTTCACCCGGTGCTACGCGCACCTTATCGGCCGTGCTGACAGCCCGAACTGTGAGCGCTCTCCAGTGGTTGAGACTCTAACACATGTATTGTGCGGCTGCCCTCTTTACGTGTCCCAACGGAACATGCTGCCTTCTACCAGGGCTGGGCAAAGATACTTTGAAATTGTATCGCGATACGATACAAGATACTCGGGCCAGAAATATCGGAGATACAGATACAAGATACCTCCTGAACGAATGTATCCGATACGATACTTTCTAATTGTATCTTAAGATACTTCGATACATTTGTAAATTTGCTATTATAGATCTATATAATGACGCTGCAAATACCTGTGTACACAAGTGTTTGCTTGAAAATGTCTTAACTGCGACGAACTTGGTTTATTTCAATGAAATATCTGTTTGAATCCCGAAAGTTATGTTTTTCTTGCTTAATGTATATTAGTTTCATTCCGAAACAAGTTTTTGGCTTTTCTTTACGTGACACTTTTGTAATTGCAAGAACTTCAATCAGAAGCCTCCGCAAGATGACACAAATACCGTTGCAAAGTCTTACCTTGTCCGTAATCGTATTACCGTTTTCGTAGTACCGCATCACCCTACAGTTGTAGAGCAGCAACAACGCTGGTAGCGATATTTTTTTGTTAAGGATCATCTGAAGAGGATAATTACCGGGTCAGCGCTCACAGTTCACTGAGGACATAAAACTGAAGCGATTTTTCATATCCTGGTTATCAACTTGCGTGAAGTATAAAAGTGTTCTTTAGCAACATATTCACAACGTGCACTCTTTTAGCATTTCCTCTCCGAGAGAAGTTGTGCCGCTCAGAAGCTTCCCAGCACGTGGCAAAAACGTCGCAGGACGTTTTGCCACGTGCTGCCACGTGCTGCACCGTTGCAACTTCTAACCCTGCTTTGTAACACACACACAAAAAAAATTACAGTGACCTAAAAAAGAAAGCGAATATACGTAAGTCAAATAGCAAGGCCTTTCCACATTAAAAAATTACACTGTATAAGCATACAGCAAGAGAGCACTTGCGCTAACAATCAAGCTATCAGTAAAAACAAAAAAAAAACCTTCTTGCATAATTCAGCACGAAGAACAAAGATACAGTACGCCAAAATATCATATGTTACGTAAACGCTTATTCTATTGCATACAGCATTGACACCGATGGTGCCACGGTAGTTAGAATCTAATTTGAAAATAAGTCAATTTCATAGTGTGCAACTCAAGCTTACATCGACGAGATCTGTCAAATCTCTGCGTGAAAGCAGCGAGACGCAAGCAACCCCATTATTGCATTTTTGAGACTTTGCAACGAAGCACCACGCAAGACAAACTTCGATAACGACACTATACACGCATCCGAATTTCAGCAAAAGACATCGCATGCATTGGAGTACGCAGCACGGTACCGTGGCTACAAACAAGGTTCATGGCACCGACACAGCTAAAAAGAAAGAAAACATCGAGAAAAAAAAGGTCGCCTGCACATAGACGTTACTTCACGCGCTTGTTTTTGTCGAAATGGCTCGAGCGCCATTACGTGACTCTGCTCCACCGATAGAGACGCGTATAGACCTCATTTCATATGCTCACTGCAGCACTCTGGCGGAAAGACAAAGGAATATCACTGTCGTTAAATTTATTTAAGTGGCTTAGTGGCGGCAGTATCAGGTTGAGAAGCAGAGTTCAGCTGACGTTTGTTGTTTCGCAGGGTGGCGTTTCAATAGCAGTATCTTGTATCTTAAGATACACGATACAATATTGATTGTATCGGAAATACAGATACAGATACTCGTTTTGCGAGACGTATCGCGATACAGATACAAGATACCCAAAGAGTATCTAAGATAGTATCTAAGATACATGTATCTTCGATACTGCCCAGCCCTGCCTTCTACGTTGGCCGGCATCCGTGTTAACATGCTAAGTGAAGCTAACCTATTGTCCGCAATGTGCGAGCAGACAGCATCAAGGACGGCTACAAGGGCATTTACCCTATTGAAAATCCTTGGTTGGTGGATACTGGAATCGTTGCTGGATATGGTGGAAACAATAGTGGATGTGGTGGAAATAATAGTGGATAAGCTGGAAGCTTTGGTGGTCATAATGGCTGATGATGGCGAGAGTGGAAAAAATGGTGGCAGATGGTGGTGGTGGTGGTGGCGAGCCAATGGTGGTGACAGTGGAAAATGCTGGCTGATGGTGGCGATGCAAAATATGTTTTGGTGGATGGCTTGGTGAACAAGCTGGATGACGGTGGCATAGTGGAAACACGGTGGATGATGGTGGCATGATGGAAATGCACGTGGCACAGTACGTGAAATCACTGTTATTTTCAACGTTTCCCCCCTCGAATGTGTAGACAAATGTGATTGCAGTCCCAATAAGCTAGCGCCGATCATTATGCCTTCTAGCACACTTTTTTTTTATTCATGCGGTGTCAATACCGTCAAAATATTTGTGGAGCGCAGAATCCGTGAATGTTTACATGTTTATCGCGTACCTATATGAGTTTGACAACCGTGATGTGGTGCTGTATTGTGATGTTTACGTGTCTACAGGTATCGGTGTGAACAGCGACGGTAAATGTGTTACATCGCCGCGCGATTGTAGAAGTAAATTACACTTTTCAAAATACAACGGGTTGACCAGAAAACAGCCGCCACTTGATATCGCCACGCTAGAAACGCCGCTCTGGAAATTCTTGCACTCATTACCTCAGCTGCACTTTAAGGTAACAGCGAAAATGCGTGCGAAGCTAAAATGCACAATCTTTTACGTTCGGCATGCGTCGATATAAGCCGCACCAAGTATGACTTCCACCATCCTATTCTACCACCATGATTTCCACCAAAGTTTAGGCCTAGCGTACCGACTGAGTCCGTCTACGTGTCATCGGCGCTTCTAGGTTTCAGGATACACGATTCCGACGAGTAGGAATGACTTTCCAGCTCATCTGTGACATCGGTTAACCTAAATGAAGCGTTTTTTCTTGTGTAAGGCGTCCGCACAAGAAGCGATGAACATAGATGCGACGCGCTTCCAGCAAACGCCTCCGGTCACCGATAGCCGCTGGTCACACTCGCCGGCACTTCTCTGGCTCGTATGCGAGAACACATATTTGTGAATTCGTACGCCTTACTGAACTAACATGATGACATATATTTCCCGCGCACTGCATTCTTTTTTTGGCCTAGCGGTTATGTAGTTGTACTTAACGATAGCTACACAGATCAGTGCGCTGGCACGGCTGCGCTCGTTGCGCGAAAATCCATCACAGTATTCAATCAACTGTACGCGCGTATTTATCGAACGAGCTTAGAGTCGACACGAAGCCTCTGCACATGATTCCCTTTCGAACGAGCGAGAAACGGATATATTAATCTAGACAGTAACAGCCGGTTGATATGTTAATATATACTTTTTAGTTATGTTGTGAATTGTAACAGAAATTTAGTGCTGTTGCCATTATGGACATGCCATTCCTTACTGGCAACTGTTTTTTTATGCAAATTTTAGTAGGAGGGGAAGATGGTGTCTCTCTCGAGTATGCGACAAACAACGCGGAAGTTAAACGGTGTGGTAGTGTTGACTAGTCGTTCTGTAACCCTCGAAACAAGTTTCAGCGTGGCGTAGTGGTAAAGTGCTTGGCTCAGGATCCGAAGGTGCCACGTTCGACTCCTCATGGCGACGGGCTTTTTTTTTTTTTTTAAGCGTTTTTTTTTTGCTCTCTTGCTTTCTTCATTGTTTTCTATGCAATTATTTAGGTATGGCAGCTAGGGACGATGAACCTGACGGTTTAGAGCCGTTTTGCGCTCCGTTCGTTTCCAGCATCCATCACCGCCAGCATACACTGTATTCCAGCATTGCCACCGTATTCCAGCACCACAATCCACCATAATGATGGATGGTGGAATCCACCATTCCCATGGTGGACAGATTTTCAATAGGGTATAGATTTTCTGAAGAATACCGGACTTGACAGTAGGCTTTAAAAATACCACTGTGTGTTACGTGGTCATTGGACATACGCATCTCTTCCTGTCCCTATCATCATCATCACTCTTTCTTCCCTTTCCCGTTTCTCCTTTGCTGAGGAGCAGGCCAGAGCGCACAAGCTCACGCCGACCTCTCAGCCTTCTAATAAAATTCGCTCTCTCTCTTTCGAAAAGGATCCTTGTTCTCTGAAATGTCCCATCAAACAGATGGGTATTTAGATGAAAGCGCACATTAATCTTACACACATTCGTAATGCGAGTTTAGCCAGTAGAACGGAAAAACCCAATCTCTCATTTTATTTTGGCATTTCGCCACTTCGCCTTGCCACAGTTGCCGCACAAGACTATTTGTTCACCCTCTTGCATTTTTCTTTACATAAGAATGACGATTGTACAGGCATATTCTTGGCTGTGCTTTTACATGCCTGGACCTTTCCTCTACGGGATCACCAAGTGGATCGAGAGCTTGATGAGCTTATCAACTGAGCTCAAGGCACCCTCTATCTCGAGCGAAATAAGACGTTCTATAAAAAGACTGTGCCGAGTAGTATTCTCTTATTTCTTTAGTAAAACAACTGGCGCAGGTAGGGTAGGCGGCTAGGATACAGTTACACTCAAAACGGGCAGCACTCCACACTAAATAATTCACAACCTCCAGAACACTAGTATCCACATCCTGAATATGAGTATCTGGATTAATTAAATAAAACGTTCGCATTAAATTTTTGCTACACTGTTTAAGTAAGAACTGTATTTTAGACATGCAAAGAAACATCTAACGTGAAGTTGACTTCCGAATAATAATGGCGGTGAATTAGTGCTTCGCAAACGAAAATTTTGCTTTCAGTAAGTCGTTACTTTTCGTTTAAGTTGAAAGTAAAACAATCCGTCACTGCCTCCTTCGCCATTGAGATGCATTCATAGCTCTTAAAATTGCATATCTGATAGGCGCAGTAAGTTGCGAGAGAATTAGCTGTCGATGAATAAAGCTGCGGCCAGTTACACGTCTACACAATAATCGTTCTGTCGCCTGTGGAAATAGCTGCGTCTCAACTCAGCTGTGTTTCTTAAAACTATGCCATAAATCTCTTACAGAGGGTTTCTATCGTATCACTTGCTTTCTATGTCAGCAAGTGGTAGTTAAAGGTCAACCTTGGTGTGCTTGTCACTATAGCTCGCATATATTTGCATGATGATGAGTCATTAGAAAAGTCAATGATTCGTTACAATACTATCCGTCTTCCGCGCTGTCCGACCTATGCTCCATACGTCATCGGCAAACATTTTCAAAAAAGTTCAATGATTGACATTTTGCCGCAACATTTTTTATGGCATAAAACAGGTCGCACTTAGAGAAAAAGCGAAAAGAGAGCCAGAAACAGAACCCTTTCGGCCTCAGCGCTCAGAATGTCGAAACTCTGAGAATGCGAGAAATTTGCACAAGTGTCAACGAATGAAGTATTCATCATGACGAATAAATTATGGACCGAAGTTTCCTCGGGAAATTCATGTCGGTTTACAAAGGTTAAACTGCTTTTATAGTGATGTGCTTCCCTCATGCGAGTCAGTCAGATGTTAGGTTTAGGCTGTCCTGTGCGTCTTCGTAGTTAATTCCACAGAAATAATACCACTAAGGATATTGAACCCAGAGCACAGCGTGGGGTATGCTGCGGTTCCTTTCGAAACATTCTCTTCGAGCATTGTTGTAGTATTATTGTTTATATGTAGATCCCACTTAAGCGGCACATTCAATTGGCGTCGGGCTTCAGTGGGATTTTGCAGTTCAGAGTATAAAAGGACCTAGGTAAGACGGCGTAGGTCTTTCTTCAGAGTGATCAAATCTTTGAGCGTCATCCCCTTCTTGTCTTCTCTAGAGCAGCAACATACTGACGGTGCGTCAGGTAGGGGAGTGGAAGAAGAAAAGGTACGTTGTTTCACCGGTCACATATCGAAACGAAAGCTACAGCTGATGAATACCCTTATTCAATTTTGCAAACACTGCAGATTATGGCGATGTAGAATGTTTTTGCGACATTGAAACCTAGTTCTGGTATTTTTAGATGCGAAGCAGCTTTTTGACTAGACTGTGTAACACTGTCCCTCCGTGCGTCCGTACGAACGCGCCGCAACGCGCTCCCTTCGCCGCAGGTGTTGAATCAGTGCCAAGTAGGTCACGGCGTTGACGTCACGCTCCCCTCAGAGTGCGCGCTGACGTCACTCTCTCCCTCGCCTGCCGCGCGCTCGCCGCAGCGCCCGCAGCTGCCGCCTCGTCCGTTGACCGCCGCTCGCTACACCGCCGACTCGTCGGTTCAAGCGCAAAAAAATAACACCATCTTCCCAAAGGGAACCCTGATGGGATGCGAAGCAGCAGCGTTGCGCACGGGTGGCGTCACGGGTTGAACGGCGCTAACGCAGTTGCTGCGGTGAGCGCTGGAAGATTCGTTTGAAGCGATGGCTGGCGTAGGTCTTGTCGTTTCTTCAGAGTGGACACGGGCGCTGGACCGGAGCTGGCGCGTTAGCGCCGTTCAACTCGTGACGCCACCCGTGCGCAACGCTGCTGCTTCGCATCCCATCAGGGTTCCCTTTGGGAAGATGGTGTTAATTTTTTTCTTTTTTTTTGTCGCAGGTGCTGGCGACCCTGAGGCGCCTTCCGTGTATGCGTTGATAGGAACAGTGTGTCGTGTTTCCGAATCTGACAGAACCTAATATTTACATTCTTATTAACGCGATAGCGTTAAAGAGCTCGTTTCGCAGAAATGCCGGCGTCGCTGTCGGCGTCGGCGTCTTTGGTTGTGAGCGAAAAATCAAGAAAGATGCAAATAAAATAAATAATAAAAATTTCTGGGTTCGAGTGAGGATGAAACCCTGGCCGTCTGCGTGGCAAGCAGGTGTTCTACCACACAGCCACGCTTCTTTTTTTCTTACATGGTATTTATTACAAATGAGGCTTATGTATATACATAGCATGCAGAATACTTAAGGCTGCCACCACAAATGTACAGTAGGCATTACAAAACAAATTTCATGCAACACTGTGTTGTAAAAAGGTATTTCAGCAGCGCATTTTATGAACTGTGGATACCAGTCTGGCTGAAACTGTAGTTCTTCATAGAAGTCTTTTAGCTGTACAGTCATTTGTACGAAATGTGACCGCGAAGACGCCATTGCTTCCGCATGCCTGTCTAACATGCGAGTTTTCCATAGACTGTGCATGCCCATTAACAAGAGCATGTCAACTGGCATAGCATTGTCTTTGGGTGGTACAAGATAACGTATGCTGTGAGAATTTATCAAGTTGCTTTTTAAAAGCCCTCTGCAGGACGTCCCAAAAGAGGATGACGTCCTTACAACTAATGAAACAATGTTCTATTGTTTCTGGAACTTCACAGAGGCGGCAATTTTTTGAGGGTACAAAGATACCTTTGATGCTTAACCAGGCTTTTACAGGTAGTGTTTCTGTATGCACCTTGTAGAAAAATGTCTTTGTTATTGGTGAAATAGGCATTTTCTTCACACGTATTAGTACGTCATGACGAGACAATCCAATATACCGGGTGTTCAAAGTTAAGCTTTCTCGTTTTATTAAAATTCGGCACTGGGAAGAACATGAAAACCACCTTTACAGATAACATATATATCCTGGGGGGACACAAAGTGAGAAGATAATTATCACTGTCAGGAGCCCAATTAACTCAGATTCATGAATTAACTTTTTAGTGACTGCAGCAAGCAAGCATGTTTATATTGAAAAGTTGAAGGGAGTCGCGTTTATACACAGTTCCATTTGGAAGAATTCTTCTAGCATGTCTGTGCTCCGAGATATCCCGCTGCAAAGTTCAATTGATTACGCATGCAGGGCGCTGTGGATCAGCGCAATGTTCCTCCCCGATGTGACGAACAGTCATTGCTTGCTATCGCCAGCCAGTAGCAAAAGGGTAACCGTTATCATCTTTGCCTGTGCCTTCGACCCGTTATCAGATTAAACGACGCAAGCAACTGCCACGGCCCACAGGGGAGGAGATTGCGCCGCCGCTGACTGTCTCGCATGCGTAATCAGGTAAACCACAATTAAACTTTGCAGCGGGATATTTCGGAGCACAGACATGCTAGAGAAATTCTTCCAAACGGAACTGTGTATAAATGCGACTGCCTCAAACTTTTCAATACAAACATGATTTCTTGCTGCAATCACTAAAAAGTTAATTATTGAATCTGAGTTAGTTGGGCAGCTGAAAGCGATAATTATTGTCTCATTGCGTCTCCCCCCTGGATGTATAAGTTATCTGCAAAGGGTGGTTTTCATGTTCTTCCCAGTGCTGAATTTTAATAAAACGAGAAAGCTTAACTTTGAACACCCGGTATAGTGAGCGGTACAGTGGGGCCGGAAATAACATACCTAATAGGTCATTATATAGACCTTTTCTTGAGCTAGAAAAGAAATAATCATTGGAAAATCTGGCTGTCAGCGCACTGAATCGTATACTTCACGCATGAATCCTTGCAAATAGGGAGGCGATGCAAAATTTGTAGATGCCACTACATTTGGTAAAACATCGGCTAAATTCACTTGCAAGAATGTTCGAAGCAGCGGATGAGCACAGTCCTGAAAATAGAAAAAAACGTGACACGAGCTGTCTAATAAAGAGGTGAACCAACCCGAGACCACCTGCGCAAACTGGATTACATTGGTAAAGAGCAAAAAGCATTGGCGACAACGGACAGCTTGTTTCACAGAGGAGTTAAGGAACACAGGCTTTGACAGCTGGCCATTAACAATCAAACGGGTCGAACAATCATTGTAGCATAGTTTTACGCCTTTAAATATAGTGGACCCAACGTTGGTATGTTCGAGAAGAGAAAACAGAAAAGAATGACGAACCCGATCAAACGCCTTCGCTAAGTCTACTTGTAGCATTGCCAGTTGTTCTTGTGAGTGTGAACAATGTTCCAATACTGTGCGAGCGATATGTACGTTCGTCTGTATTGAGCGACCTTTTAGATCGCAAGTCTGATGGGCACCAATAAGAATCGACATAGCAAATTGAAGTCTGTTTGTAAGCACTTTTGCAAAAATTTTATAGTCAATGTTGCACAATGTAATTGGTCAGTAGCCGTCAACCTGACGCAGTTTTTCTCTGAGTATTTTCGAATTAGAACAGTGTGGTTTTTAGTAAAAGATCGAGGAAGTGTCTCCAGATTAAAACTCTGCGTAAAAATGTCGAGCAGTACAGGGCACAGTAATGATATAAATGTTTTATAAAACTCACCCGACATTCCATCAGGTCCTGGCGTTTTTTACAACGGTAATTGCGCAATGGCAAGATCTATTTCTTGTATAGTGATTGGCCCACTAATAGATTCACATTCCTCGTCAGTTAGAGGAGTCACTAATGACAAGAACCGCGCTACCAGATCTTCGTTTTCGTTTTCAGAAGAGGCGCTGAACAATTCTTTGTAATAATTTTCAAATTCTGGCATGATTTCACTTGAATTAGTGACCAATAACCCTTCCGCAAAAGATCTGGTATAAATTTGACTTTTGGGTTGCGGTGTTCATCGAGTAAGGCTTGACGTGTGGGTTCCTCTGAATGCAAAGTACGAGCATTGCGTGATCGAACACGGGCACCTCTGTAACGCAAAGCGTCGTACCTCTGGAGTGCGTTTTTGGCATTTACAATTTCGTCTGTGTAACAACCAGGCGCCTCACACTCAAATTCATATAGGTTGTGAAGAATTTGCTTTAGCATCTTTTGTTCTAATTTTTTGTAAAAGCCCCTCACAGATCCCATTTCTATAGCTATTGCCCGCACTTCTTGTTTGAAAAATTCCCAGGAGGCAAACAAAGGCATGCCAGCCGACAAACATCTCCTAAGTGCTACGCGGACGCGAGCAGTAAACTCCTGGTCACTCACAATTGGGAAGTTAAGTTTCCAGAGTGCCCACTGTGGTCTCAAGTGAGATCGAGTGTTGCTACCTATCTGCCCCACTAGAATGCAGTGATCTGAGAAGGAAATATGTTCTGTTTTGCACGACACGTCACGGGAAAGAAGTCACGCTGAAACGCAAATGCGATCAAGTCGTGTATGTGTACGGCCTTGTGCGTGTGTATACGAGGGCAGGAAATTTAGTGTTTCTATATCAACTAGTCCCACATTTTTAACTATAAGTGAGAGCACTTCAGCACTCCTGTCACTGCGGCTAAGCCCGGTACGATAGGATGGATTACACACACAGTTGAAATCGCCCATGAGCACAATATTACGGTCAGGATCTAAAGAGGTAGCCAAACTTTTAAAGAAATCAGTGCACCGTGGTACATCACTAAAAGCATATACGTTGATTAGGCGCCACGGCAAACCGTACAATATAAAATCACATTGTATCAACCGCCCCTCTGCGTCAACACTGTATGCTACAGAAGAATACGGTAAACTCTTCCTCAGAAATAAAAGGCAGCCCGCCGAAAGGCCCATAGCGTGCGACACAAACACATCAAATACAGAGAGATATGGCCGCAAGGCCCTCTCTATCTCCTTCACTCTCGATCTTCGTTTCTTGAACGGCGACGAAATCAAGGTGTCGGCTGAACAGCAACCGGCGGAGCTCCAGCTGCTTCTGCTTGGACCGAAGTCCACACACGTTTACCGTTGCAAAAGTGGCTTTCTGAGGCAGCGCCATGGCGTCTAACTTCTCATCAGAGTTGCATACGCCGGTCTGGTGGAGAAGGGACGCGTGAATGCTCCCCGTCACCAGTACTTGGCCTCCTTGATCTTGAGCTTCAGCACTTTCGTGCTGGCTTTGATAAGCTTGCGACGACGTGACTGTCGAAGGCAGATCGCAGAGTCACTTTCCTCGCTCGTCTCGGGGTTTGTCGATGCTGGGCGTTTACTTATGGAAGCGTCAGGGGATCCTCGCACATCGTTTGTAGTCATCTGCTCATCTGGTACTTGTACATCAGCACTACAGCCAAGGCTTTCTTTTTCGAGCGTCCGCAGATCCAGATGCAGGAACCACTTGCTTCTGACCACTGTCCGTGACACCAACTTCTCTCAACGCTTGTTCGGGTTTACCCGCTACGGCACAGTCATTAAACTCCTCTTTGTCACCCGCACAGGGCTCTGTGTCTTCAGCACGTGGAAAATCCCCAGTTGCATCGAGGACTTCCCTAGCATCCATGATGTGTTCCTGCAAAGCATCGTCAGGTGGTCGCATGCGATGGCGTAGTTTATTGGCGTATGTCGCCACACATTCTTCCGCCGTGTGTCCAAACCGCCGACAATCATCGCAGCGTGGTGTCCGGCAGTGTCGACGAATGTGTCCTACTCTGCTGCAACGCAGGCATAACGGTGGTCTGCCAGGAATCAGCACTAGGCTTTGTAGACCGCAGACCGTGAGTAGATGCGGATTGTCGGAAACACGGACTCCATCAGCGAGAGTCAGTACGACATCTCGATTAAAGGTACGCATCTGTTCCATCTCTGACACACTCCAAGTTTCCGCTAAAATAGACTTGATCTTTCCGAATGACTGGAAGGATTCATGCACATAAATATCTTCCAAGCGTTCAGGGAGCCATAATAGTTTCATTTTAGCTTCCGTGGCTCGGGGTCCATCACAACACACCTTGGGCCTCGAACCAGAAATTCACCGCAAGTTACGAGCTTCACTTTTGCTAGCGCTGTCCTGCAAGTCACCATCCAAACATGGGACATTTGAAACTGTCCAGCTGAGGTTACATGTGCAAGGTCTATTATATTCCGGAGCGTATCTCGGAAGTCCTGCGCTCGGTATGGACGACCAGCAAGGTCTGCGTGCAAAAACACGGAGTCAGCGACGAGCTTACCGGTGGGAAGACGGGGCAGGACGATACGGTACTCATTACTGCTGGTAGAAGCCTGAGCAGCACCTCGGCTTGAAGCCGATTGATCCTTTGCCGCGGAGAACATCAAAAACGCAACCGTTCCGAACGGCGTTTTCGTCTTTCTCCCCTCAGCCACGCTTCTGCTTAGAATCACATTGAAAAGAACTTCCTCTGCTTGGAAATGCAGTGAAAATGACTTTAATGCTTTAGAAACACACGCGTCCTATATACAGGTGTCACAATAGAACATGTAATATTGCAGTAATATTGCGTGGTACAAGCGTACATTGCCATCGGGCGTCAGAAAATGTGAATATCATAACGACATCATGGTTCAAAGCCGGCCACCCATTACAAAAGGCACACACGTTACTGCGCGTATTCCCTTAATACCTCGTAGTGGGTGCATAGCAAGTTCGCAAACATTTCCCGCGCATAATTGCTCGTGGTTTGCTAAGTGATTGAAGTACGCACTAGGTACAGCATATCGCTATCGCGTTCAGCCCTTAATGGCGAAGCTTAAGGGTCCCCCAATTTTTTTGTCCACTTTCTCCCTCTTGTAGGTTCAGACCTTAGTCAGCACTGCAGGTTCAGACCTTAGTCAAATTCTCTGTAGACCAGAAGTCTGACGAGCTTGCTTATCTCTTCCTAAATGACCTTTCTCCGGAGTTCGTACCTATAACTGTGCGTTGGTTATTCGAAAATATTGTCACGTGGTCGTGACGTCGACGAAAGCAACCGCGGTGTGTCAAAGAAGAAACTCTTTCTTTGGCTGAACTTGTGGCCGTGAAACTGAAAGTCAGACTACAGCAATACACACTGGCACTGCTAGCGGCGAAGAGAGCGTCGGCCGTCGATAAAACTGACAAGCGGTGAAGCGCGTCGGCATTTATACATGTCCCGTCGAATATTCCAGTGTTATTGGTAGTGGTTACGTCAGTTCCAGAATAATCTGTAATGTTCGCGTTGGGCGCATAATCATATCGAAAGGGTCTAAGATTATCCCGATGGTTCTTAGTAAATCGGCGCTGTATGCGCAAGGCCGCACTCACACGTGTATTGGGGAAAAAACAAAACTTGAGAAAGGTGTGTGGCATAGCCCCCCCCCCCCCCCCCCTGTAAGAGGCGCCGTCCCGATGCTTCAACAGAAGATGAAAGTACTACAATAAGAAAGAAAGTACTAAAAGCAAAAAAAAACAAGCAATAAATTAGAATATCAAAGTAAAAAGCACAGTCCACAGGTTCTGTAACCCGCGTAAAATGGCTTTAGGCGCACGACGTGCACGACTTCGGGTCGCGTACGGCGCCGCTGGGAGTTCGTAATGCCGTCAGGGAAAACTTCTTAGTCTACAGCGCCCAGACGTCGAAGCATGTTGTATGGCCCGAAGTATCGTCTAAGGCAGGGGTCTCAAACTCATTTCAGGCGGCGGGCCGCAGTCACAGATTTCAGCCCGTCAAAGGCCCGGTCAGGGAAGCAGGCAAGCGCGGGGGGGGGGGGGGTGCAGTGGTTAGTTTGTAGACATTGTCAGCAAACCATATCATTGAAAGGAATATCTTTTCCATATCTCAAATACGGGTCATTTTTGACGATTTGGGGCCAGGATTGAAACCAACAACATGTCGATACCGATCTCCTTCATTAGTAAAATCTGGACGCCGAATCTGAAAGACTGTTTTGGTTTCACGGTTACGCTTCAACACATGGTGACCTCATGGGGTGCCTCACGAAAACAATGCCTTAGACCAGGCATGCCTGTGTACCTGACGCACATGATTATTATGAAAATAACAAAAATGTGGGCGAAGACAGTCATGTGCAGGCCGCGGGCCGCAAGCGAGGGGTTGGCGGGCCGCATGCGGCCAGCGGGCCGCGTGCTTGAGAACCCTGGTCTAAGGAGTTTTTCACTATGTCCTTGGTCGTCGTGTCGGCGACCACACCCAAACGCGGTCGCCGGGCTGGTATTCCACGAAGCGTCGCCGAAGATCGTCTTGCTGATTCTTGATGCGTAGACGGGCGAGCTGTCGGGCTTCTTCGGCGCGGTGTAGGTAGGCGGTCACGTCGATGTTTTCCTCGTTGGTCATGTTCGGTAACATGGCGTCGAGCGTCATTGCCGGGCTCCGTCCGTAGAACAACTTGTATGGCATCATCTGCGTCGTCTCATGTACGGCCGTGTTGTACGCAAATGTCACATACGGAAGTATGGCATCCCACGTCTTGTGCTTGACGTCGACATACATGGCCAGCATATCGGCGATGGTCTTATTTAGACACTCGGTGAGGCCATTGGTTTGTGGTTGGTATGCGGTGGTCCGGCGGTGACTTGTCTGGCTGAACCTCAGGATCGCCTGTGTTAGGTCCGCCGTAAAGCCCGTACCTCTGTCGGTAATGAAGACCTCTGGGGCTCCATGACGCAGGACGATGTTTTCGACGAAGAACTTTGCTACCTCGGCGGCACTGCTTTTGGGCAGCGCTCTCGTCTCGGCGTAGCGGGTGAGGTAGTCAGTAGCTACGACTATCCATTTGTTTCCGGCATTCGACGTCGGGAACGGCCCCCGGTAAGTCCATGCCGATTTGCGGGAAAGGCCGGCGAGGGGGGCTGGATGGGCTGCAGAAGTCCGGCTGGTTTAGTCGGTGGTGTCTTTCGTCGCTAACAATCTCGGCAAGTCTTCGCATAGTGGGTGTAATATAGGAGGATTACTCAGCGCTTCAGCCGCCTTCCGAACACTGCTGCGACTTCCTCGTGCGAAGGTCCGAGTTGTACCAAAATCACTAGGATTGTTTTCCAGGAGCTGGAAGAGTTGGCCCCCGCTGCCTATGAGCCTCCTCCGCAAGACGGCTTGGTAACTATATCACTAGTTCAAGCCATCGAGCGTCAAGGGTTTGCCAACATGGGAGCCATCCATCCTCAAACCACTAGCCTTCCGCCACTGCCCACGTGCACTCCCACCCACAACGCTCACCACAACGCTACCCCATTTGTTCCTGCCGCCTCGTCGGCTGCGCGGTTCTCACCACAATACTGCAATCCATCGAAGTGGCGTACTCCAGACGATCAATCGATATGTTTTTCTTCTTACTTTGGCCACATTTCCCGCCATTGCCGCAACAATTGGGGTTACCGACCACGTTTATTTTAAGTGACCGGCGTCCTGATCGCGAACAGTCTTCTCGAACAAGTTCTCCCGATGACCACAACCAGGACATCCCATCCCGCCGCTCATTTCCACGCTCCGAACCATGCTACGTAGACGTCGTCGCACAGAGAAACTTCTCCAGCCGCTCGCCATTGCCTCAGGGTCGCCAGTCACGCTCCCGTCAGTGCCGTCGCTCTCCGTCGCCTGCTTATTCTGGACACCTCCCGGGAAACTAACAAGTGCAGCTCCTGGAGGTGGCGCTGCTCTGACGACTCGGACCCAAATACCTCTACCGACAACTAATTCCAGACCAAATTTGCTTACTGTCCTCATCGATGGATCGCCGTTACTGATCTAATCAACACTGGCGCCCACTTATCTGTTATGAGTTCTACTATTCGATCTTGTCTAAAGAAAATGATTACACCTGCTGCGTTTCCTACAGTGTGCGTGGCCAACAGAAGCCGGAGATAAGTTCTTGGCATGGGTACTGCCCATGGTACTGTGTGTGGCTGCCACTCTTCAGTTCTCTTCGCTGTACTTGAAGCTTGCCCAGACGATCTCATTCTCGTAATTGATTTCTTGACCAATCACTCTGGCTTCATTCATTGTTCTACCGGCGTTTTAAGGCTACAGTTGCCTATGTGCTCTGATGTGACTTCTGGAAGTCGAATTCGGCTACGGAACATGGAGTTTCTACTGCTACCACCGCAGGCTGATGTGTACGCCCCTATGTTACCGATTCCGTCTGTCCCTGATGAACACTACTTGGTAGCTCCCTCGTCGACCTCACTTTTTCCCGCAACATAGCCCTTCCCCATACCGTAGTGGTTGTTCGTTAACAACAGGACGCTTCTTCCGGTTCTCAACTTCTCAATTTCGACCAAAGTTCTTCCTCAAACCATTACCTCAGCTAAACTATCAACTCTGGAAGAATATAGGCTTTAACGTTTCACCCTGGACGCAACGATCGTGGCCAAACCTGTTATAACCGCGCAAAATACGACATCCCTGGACGAAATGATCTCGAGTGACCTCCTTCCTCCCCAAGCTGAAGCGCTCCGCGGTGTTTTGTTTTCGTGCCTCGATATTTCTTACATTGACGACCGTTCTCTCAGCCTCACAAGCGTCGTAGCCCACCGTATCGACACTCGTGACGCCTGTCCCCTTCACAAACACCGTTACCATGTGTCTCACACTCAGCGCCAAGTAATCAAGAAGGAGGTAGAGAAATGCTCGGAAAAGACGTCATAGAGCTGTCATCTAGCCCGTAGGGATCACCTGTGGTGCTAGTTAAAAAGAAGTTCAACAGTTGGCGATTTTGCGTCGACTATCGCCATCTCAACCAAATTACCAAGAAGGACGTCTACCCTTTACCTCGAATCGACGACGCGCTTAACTGCCTCCACGGAGCCCAGCATTTCTCGTTGCTCCATCTTCGATCTGGACACTGGCGAATTTGTGTTGATGACCGCGACCGCTAGAAGACAGCATTCATCACACGCGATGGTCTTTACCGATTTGATGTCATGCCTTTTGGGTTGTGTAATGCTCCTGCAACTTTTGAACGTATGATGGACGCTCTTTCAGCGGTCTTAAGTAGTCAACCTGCCTTTGCTCTCTGGACGATGTTATCGTTTTCTCACACACCTTTGAGAGCAAACTCGCTCGTCTGTCTACCGTTCTCGACGTTCATCGCTGTGCTGGCCTCCAGCTGAATTCATGGAAGTGCACCTTTGGGCGCCGACAAATAAAATTAGTTGGCCACCTTGCTGACGCCACTGGAGTCCAACCCGACCCCGACGAAATACCCGCTGTCCGCGAATTGCTAGACCCGCGTTCCACACAAGAGGTGCGCAGCTTTCTGGGCCTCTGCTCAACAACTTCGCGGACATTGCTCGGCCCCCTCACGGATCTCCTCAAAAAGAACGCAGCTTCTTCCTGGGGTGCGGACCAAGCACATTCGTTTGCGTCCATAATTTCCGTCCTTACGTCCCTCCACTGCTGGCTCATTTTGACCTCGCCGCACCAACTGAGCTTCGTACTGACGCAAGTGGTCACGGCATTGGGGCTATACTCGCTCATGTACAGAATTGCACAAACCGTGTGATAGCTTACGCTAGCCGCCTTGTAACTTTGGAAAAGGGACACCAACCAACTTATTCAATTAAAGTAATGACATAGTTTTACTTTAAAATGAAAAATCCCGACGTTTCGGGTCCAACTCGGATCCTTCTTCAGGGGTGACTGAGTGGCACCAGGAAGAAACAGAGTTTATGGCACCTTCTTCTCAAGGCGGGGGGGAGGGGGGGGATGCTTGTTTTCACCTACGTGACGTAGCCCATTGTAGTGCACACTCGGGAGCGCGCCAGCCGACCGGTTCACGTTTCCAGGAGTTGCCTGAATATGCCACAATTCCACAAAAAGCCGCTTGTGGAAACTGACCTCACAGTCGACG
Source organism: Rhipicephalus appendiculatus (assembly GCA_030522465.1). NCBI lineage: Eukaryota > Metazoa > Arthropoda > Arachnida > Ixodida > Ixodidae > Rhipicephalus > Rhipicephalus appendiculatus. Next base: position 28,240 of record JALIZH010014351.1, on the reverse strand, counting down.
ACGCGGGGAGTTGTCAAAGGCGATGCGGTGGTCGTTGACCTCGCTGTGCTCTGCCAGCGCGCTCGCCTTTGTCGGTCAAACTTGCGGACGTCGTTCCGGTGCTGTCGCAGCCTCTCCGAAAGGTTTTTTGTCACGCCCACGTACGACGCGCCACAATCCGCACAAGGGATAGAGTAGACCACTCCTTGCGCTTTCTCTTTAGGTGGCCTGTCTTTTGGGCGCGGGAAGAAGCGGCCGAGAATAGACGTTGGCTTATGCGCCACTTTTATTCCCCGCCTAGAGAGAACACGTGCGAGCGCTTCGCTGGTGCCCTTGACGTAGGGAATGCAGACGCGCCCATGCTTTGGAGGCGACGGGTCAGTGCCCTCTTGAAGGGATCGGGGGGAACGGGCCTGGCGGCTTGCAACCCTCGCAATGAAAGCTTTAAAGTAGCCGTTGTTTAGAAAGGTCGGATCTGATCTCCTGTTCCTCATCTGCCCGTTTTTTCTCCGAAGAACAGACCCTCTGTGCACGGGTGAGTAGAGATGATACCACAGCTGCCTTATGGTGGAAAGGGTGGTTGGAACTAGCGTCGAGGTAGCCACCGCTGTGGGTTGGCTTCCGGTACACCGAGAATTGCAGCAAATCTCCCATCTTTGTAACTAGAACATCAAGGAACGGCAAATAGTTGTTTCTTTCCCGTTCCACTGTGAACTGAATGGCCGGCTCGATAGAGTTCAGGTGGGCTGTGAAGGCGTCCACAGCCGAAGTTTTCAGGATGCAGAAACAGTTGTCGACATACCGTAAAAATACCTTCGGAGTGGTGCCAGCCGACTGCAGGGCTCTTCCTTCTACCGCTTCCATCACGAGGTTCGCTGTTGTTACAAACACAGATGCCCCCATCGCTGTACCAGTTAGCTGCGACCTCTGCCAGCGAGTGGGATTAGAGTTGCTAGGTCCCTTTCAAGGTTCGGCAGCCGGAAATAAATGGGTTGCGATAGCCACAGATTACGCCACTCGGTATGCAATCACTCGAGCTCTACCAACCAGCTGCGCGACTGACGTTGCCGATTTCCTCCTATAAGACATCATTCTCCGGCATGGCGCTCCTTGTCACCTTCTCACAGACCGTTGTCGCTGCTTCCTCTTTCGTGTCGTTGACGACCTACTGTAATATTGTGCTACTCGTCACAACCTTAGCACTTCTTATCACCCTCAGACTAACGGGCTCACCGAATGTCTCAACCGCACACTGACGGACATGCTCTCCACGTAGGCGTGCGCACGAGGGGGGCGGGGGGTGGCGTAGGCCGCCCCCTAGTTACCTAAGAGAGGGGAGCACAAAGTCTGCCCCATACGTTGACTAATAGGGAGGGGGCGATGCGATGAACCTTTGCCCCGCAAATGGACCATGACGACAACGGTCTTGATGTGGAGCTGAATGTGAGTTGCCCTGTTGACCTGCGATCCTGTGAGTTCTGTGTAGCGCTATCTCGATCCGTGCTGACTGACGACCAGTGAAAAAATTGATACAGCGTTGAAAACGGTGTTGTGGCTTAAACAAAATTTGGTAGCACCAAATGAAAGAATCACCCCAAATGACAAATTCAGGCCCATCTTTCGAAGGGCTTCTTCTAGTAGTCTTTTTCTTTGTATATTAAATTTTCGGCACGTCAAACAAAAGTGATACAGAGATTCACACTCATTGCAGTGAAGGCATACATGTGACTGAGCCAAACCTAATCTGTGAAGGTAAAAGTTCAGTCGGGAGACTCGACAGCGTAGCCTTTTAATATTTCTTCTTTTCAAGTTGTTCTATTCTCTGCCACTCGTCCTCATTTTCTTCCCGCTAACTCCCCGCGCGCTAGAGCCTGAATGCCGCTCTTAGTCATGACACTTTTTGCAATTGCAAAGTCAGTTTGCCCGGCCCTACCCCATGATTTGAGCAACATGTAAAATATTGTACACATAGGGACATTGAAAATTTTCCTAAGCTTTTTTAAGAAACTTGGCAACTACGCGATGCCTTTTAGTTGTGAGATTCTCCTTTCGTTGTGTTTGTTTATACGTTCACGAACGCACTGAATAAGACGCCGTACTGACACCTCTCGACGAAGACGATGTAGTGAACGCTAGAACAAAGAATAGGCACGCCACTTACAGGCATTTCAGGCAACAACAGGCGTGCGAGAAATAAGGGCACTACTCTCGTCTTCTTTGCTTTAAGGTAGTCATAATACATGAAAGTGCCGAAACACGGGACCAATAGCAAACAAGTACAAGCGCACACCACCAAGTGATTTATTTTCGAAAGAACACTCGATATCTGCAGCAGTACACACATGAGCAAAGGGCCAACATCAAAAGGGATCTTGCAAAAAAAATAACTGTTGTTCAGTATGATAAATGGTGCGCTAACACACCCACTGCCAAACAGTTTGATGAAATAGCTTGTCTCCGTTTAAAATTGCATCGCTGTATCCGTGCTTTTCTGTTTAACAATCATTGTTCGTTGTTTCTCGAGGATATACTAAGCACAGTACATACGCATTATTCATATTCCTCGAATAGGACTTACTGCCAAATATCGCACTGCCAAATATCAAATTCAGACATGAATTTATAACAACTTCTCAATTTCTTTCCCGTAAAACCAATGCTAACTTGTTTTTGTTGTTCTTATACAGATATATTTCTACAATAATGGGTTACAACATTTCGCTACTCGTGGTCCTGTTGTGTTGGCTACTTCATGGTGAAGCCAAGAATCGCCAACTCCCGCTATGTACGTATTGGCTCCATTGCATGGTGTTATCACGAAAAACTAAGTGCGCTTGCTTTCCACATATGTACGCAAGGCTTATGTTATAGCCAGAATATTGTTACTTCACAAAAAAAAAATAATTTATGGCTGAAAGGATACCCTGAATACGTACTTGTAATAGTTGCACCAAGATAATTTAGAACGGGCTCTAGAAATGCCGCTCTTCCAGCGTGACTGCACGGCGAGGACCCAATGGGATTTGAACCCGCGCCCTCTCCGTTGAAGTAGAGCTTTCTACCACAGAGCTACGCTGGTGCCTAAAACTGTTCCGCTAAATTACCCTATAAAAGGATCATGTCCATAGGCGTGTGCACTGTGGGCACGCGGTCGGGGGGTGGTCAATTGCTCATATTAAGGCGAAAGCCTTTAATGTCTCATGCTCACGTCCGTCCGGTGTCCGTCCGTCCGTCCGTAGTGCTTGTGGTGTGCGTCCTCACCACCCTTACTGCACATGCGCAAACCCTCCCCACGCACCTCCTCTGCTGTGCTTCCCCTCTCTTTCCTCTAGGTATCCCTCCCGCCCGCGGCGTTTACACACCATTGCGCATGCGCGTCCCCTCCCCCCCTTTCTCCTCTGGTATCCCTCCCGCCCGCGGCGCTAACACCCCCATTGCGCATGCGCGTCCCCTGCCCCTCCCTCTCCTACGCTTCCCCCTCTCTCTCCTCTAGGCATCCCTCCCCGCGGCGTCTACACCCTCACTGCGCATGCGCGTCCCCTCCCCCATCTCTGTCCTCTAGGCATCCCCCCCGCGGCAACCACACCCCCAATGCGCATGCGCGTCCCCTCCCCCTCTCTCCTCTCCTACGTCCCCCCTCTCTCGCCACGCAACGCCGACGCAGGCAGCGTCTGCTAGCGAGTTTCTTGGTTGAAAAAACCGACTGCTCGCGCTGCACAACCGTTGACTGGCCACCCCGTATATATGGCAATGGATCTTGACCTGCAAGGTGGTGCCGGTGGGAGATTTCTCCTGTGCGTTTCCGAACGATGAAAAATTCGCAGCGTGCGCGTTAACTAAAAGCGAACTGCGGGTCTCTGTGTCCAGTCCGAGTCTTCTGTCTCTCATTGCCCATTAGCAGCGATTGGGATGTTCCAGTAGGAAACAACCGTCCATCACTGCGTGCTTTGCGCCCCCCAGGTTTCTCTCCTGTGCAACGCTGCGATGAGCGCCAGCGTCAACGCCGCCGCCAGTGTAAGCGTTAGCGCCCGCTGCTTCGCATCTACACATGGTTCCCTTTAGCGGTGGATGGTGTAATCTTTAAGGCGAAAGTCTTTAATGTCTCATGCTCACGTCCGTCCGGTGTCCGTCCGACCTTCGTCCGGCGTCCGTCCGTCCGTCTGTCTGTCTGTCTGTTCGTCCGTCCGTCCGTCCGTCCGTCCATCCGTCCGTCCGTCCGTCCGTCCGTCTGTCCGTCCGTCCGTTCATCCGTCCACGTCCGTCCGTCCGTCCATCCGAGCTCTGGCACTGAGCCAGGTGGCCGCCGGGATGCGCAGACAGACGCCGGTCGCGTCGGACTCTAGCGCTCGCGCTTTGCTTGCGTAGCGTCGCTGTGACCAGAGTTTGCAATCATTCTGACCGACGCCGTCTCAATGGACCCAGGCGTTCACGGAATACACTTTCCAATTTACAAAGGGTCCGTCAACTTAAGAGCTGGAACGCGGATGGCGTTTGCACGATGCGCAAAGCGCGAGAAAATACTAACGCATGCGAACGGAGGAAGATGAGTCTCGCGTCTCGCTGCGATTCGCGGTAAAAAAATTAAAGAAGAAAACACGCACCCATTAGGTTTGTGTCTTATGCCACTGAGAGTGTAAAAGAAAAAAGACATGTCATAAGACATGGCCACACGCTTTTCGCCGAACACACTTTGGAATGTACAAAGTGTCCTTCAATTTTTTAGTCACCTAAGAAAGGGGGGGGGGGGCGCAAAGTCGGCACCATACTATGATTTAGTAAGGCGGGGTGCTTAAATGACCCCCCCCCCCCAATAAGGAACTCTGCGCACGCTTATGGTCATGCTGGACAAAGAATCACGTTAACATATGTTATATACCATGGTAGAAGAGCAACACAATAACCAGGCGTCACACAATGAGAATAACGTAACCAGTGGGTCGTTGTATACTTTGAACAGATTACAAAGGGATCAGCCATAATTCGTCATTGTCATCAACAACAGTATCAACAATGTGCGCACAATGCCTCACAGAAGTGTAGCTGGTGCCTTGCTTCTCCGATGAATGACGAATATTGGCATAGTGGGTGCGTTGCTAGTTCACCAAAAGTTATGATTATGGCGTAGTGGGTATCTTGGAATAGTACTTCTACTGGTTGCCGCAAGGTGAGTAGTAGCGTTTATTTAGGAAATGACGCTTGATTCCAGCGCACCATAGAGAAGAGTCTCCAACGGGCCATACAAAGGCCGCTCTTCCAGCTTTCGTTATTACTGTGCTGCGTGTTTCGCGCAGGCCTGGCGTTTTCGCAAAGAAGCTTCAAGCACTGGCCTAGCTCTGGGTAGAATGCCACGTAGAGGGCCTGGGTTCAAGTCCCATCCATCCAAGATGTGATTTGAACCCAGGCCCTATATAAGGAACCCTATACATGGGTCATGACGGCCAAGGAATCATGTTAACATATGTAATATGGCGTAGTAGAAGAGCAAATTAACAATAAAGCGCCAAACAATGCAAATTGCGTGACGAGTGGGTCGCTTAAAGCTTCCAACCCATTACAAAGGCCTCTGCCATAATTCTTCATCGTTATTATGCACAGCATCAACAAAGTGCGCATAACGCCTAGCAGATGTGTCGTGGTACCTCGCATCTCCGCAAAATTACAAATAATGGCGTGATGAGTGCTTCCATACTTCACAAATATAGTGTTCCGCACACTTAACCGAACTATAACTGCACGGCGACAAAAAACAAACTAAAGGGACGAGGAGAGGATAGCCTGGAGAGGAGAAAGAGCAAGAGAAGATGGCGGTCGTGTAGCCTCAACAATAGAATGCACGCTGTTTTCGTAGACCTTCACAACAAATAAATGTGGATGTATGCCGCGGTGGGCACGCTGCAAGCATATGTGTAGCAGCTGTCCCCAGAGAGTTTACAATGATCTCTAGAAAGGCCGCTGTTCGAGCTTTCGCTCTGACTGTGCTACGTGTTCCGCGCCGGCCTGGCTTATATTCCGTCCTATCACCATCGCGCGGGCGTCTGGCGAAGTCGACTTCACTACTTGTCCCTCCTTTAAAACAATGGTTATTGAGGGCTCATGGAACCAGCATGCGATGCACTGATAACAGTGATGAATCATCACAAAGTTCACGTCTCACCATGTTGGTACTCCAACGTGGTTGTTTCAGTGACGTCAGTGCAAGGCATCTGTAAACACGCGAAAAAAGACTGATCGCGCGTTTCAACTGTATGCAGTTCAAACATCAGCGGCGCAGCAAGTGTGATATGCTATGTTGCCACACAGTGGTTGTTTATCAGGCGTTGTAGACGTACTCTACCGTGACGATTTAGTACTGTTGTCGTTTTCATGAGCGCTACACGAGTGCTTTCCTTGACACATCTTTTTAAAATATTTCGCTCTTTGTTTTCCCTACCCAAGGCGGCGCTGCAATACTGTGCGCTATGGCGAAAAACATACGAAGGCCCACGATGAGCGGAAAGACGACTGTGATGATCCACCGAACAAACATCTCCATCCACTGTAAAGGCACAGTAACTCTAGTACCAGCGTGCTGGCAGCTCACGCTCACTGAATAAAGCAAAATAAAAATAAACGGGTATGGGCATAAACGGGCAAAGCGAAGGGCAGACTTGGCATGCGGACTTTGTGCTTTGGTGCGCACTGCTGTGCGAAGTCTGCGTAAAACCTGCTCTTGGGGTCTTTGCACCAATAGAGTCCGGCGTGGCGGTACTGATTTGCTGCAAAGATCGCGCCTGGAAATGCATGTGGTTCTCAGCTCGAGCCATCGATAGGGCCTTAGACGCGCTTAAATGTGTAAATAATCAATTTTTTCGAGCTTGAACACCGACTTGGAAATGTTGATCACTCATTCTCTCTCGTGTGGACGAAATTCGTCTGCTTAAAAATGCGTATCTAGAAATTTCGTTCTGCAAGTGTAGCTTATAATTACCACGATCGAATAAATTGCACGGGGAAATAAGAACTTAGAGGTTGAAGAGCGCTATTGCATGCGCCGGTCATTTCTCAACGAAAGTGCAGTGCCGGTCTTGTTGAAGCAACAGGATCACGTCGGTACTTTTCTTCTTCGTTCGTGTAACCATACCTTCGATTAAAATAAGTGCTACCTTGTTCCCGCCATTGTCATGATTACCTCGTTGACTGAACGGCGCACAAAGGATTCGGAAGTCATCGTGCTAGTTTTGTCATCGCAGAGCGAAAACAAAAACTAGCAACTAACAGACGGAAGGCTGCGATGTGGGACAGGTTTTGTTTCCGCGCCTGCCATGACATGGTGCATGGAGTTTACGGGCTCCTCGACAGATGGCGCTGTACATCTTAATATTCCCTATTATTCTTAGCAAGTCAAAGCCAGCGTTATCTAGGCAGTGCCTAATGAAACACGGCTCATCAGAACTGAGAGAGAAGTAGTGAAATTAAAGAAAAGCAGTGAAAGATGCCATTCACTCCAGCCTTTGTGATACATGAAAGAAGGGAGTTATGAGTAGGTACTTTGCGCCGCACTAGGAAAACCTATCAAACACACACGGTCACATGTGGCATATTTTTCAAAGTGAGACATCCAGACACCGAAAGTTGATTTCATTTCACGGAAGCACAGAACGCTTTCAAGTGTCCTTCACTTCTAAAACTATTTCAATCAAAATGGGGTAATGCCTGATTGAAACCTCGAATCAAAAAGGATGTTTTGAAAAGAAATCAGCCATGTTCTGCATCTGTTTCAATCGAACTAAGCCATATCCGTTAAACCAGTGCTGCGCCAACAATCGGGACCACAACGACTAACATGGGCCTACGCAACCTGTTTCGTTTTTACCTTAGCTGTTTTCATATCGCACTTTCTTTGCGCAATTACCTTTTTGTGAGTTGGTAATTATTAAAGGAAAGGATGTTGTACGGCAAAACTCGAATATTAAGAGTTGGAAGCCGATTTCGCTACTTCTTTTGCCTTGTAGTGCTTATTTTGTAATTTTTTATGCAGTGCGATGTTCTTCTATTGCTGCCATAAGGTATATTTGAAATATAAGACTTCTGAAATGAAGACATTGGGCACAGATCTATACGAATTCCTATAGACTGTCACGCCACCCAGCGGACGTCAGGAGGCGCGTTAGTAGACGACAGACCGGCAGCCGCTCCATAGATTAACTGTGCTAGCACGATTGTGAACGCGTTGGTTGGAAAGACACACTGCGACTATGCATGTTAAGTGAATACGTGAACGAACCGGACATAAGTCATACGATTAATTTGAATTTTTTCTTGTGAGACGCGAAGTTTTCGTGAAAATGCGCGGTGAAACAACCTGGGAAAGTCGTGCTGTCAATGATGGCACACAGCGTACGTATATCAGCTCCGCGAAGTTTTCTGTGGCCTCGGAGGTTATTGAAATGTTAGTGCCTGTCTTTTTCTGTCCAAACTCGGGCTATTTAGCTTCTATATAATATTCGTTGGTGTTTTTGTAGTGCATGCACCCATAACAATATATGGGGCGTGTACCGTAAGCTCGCAGTGTCCTATTATATAACTGAATAATATCAGCGCCTTCGTAAAAAACAGGTAGCAGAACTGCCCTAAATATTGTTAGAAAGGAGCCCCATGAATCTTGCGAGCGACCATTCGGTCATTCGGGGTTGCGCTCGCTCCACGACAATCGGGAACTGCGTCCAACTACCGGCCGCGTTGCGTGCTCAATCTTGTCCTCAGCCCACGTATTCCGACAGATTAAACGTGATTTACAGATCGATCGACCGACTGAGTAATTAAGTATTAATTAATTAAGTAATTGACTGCTTGATCGATCAATTGATTGATTGGTTGAATACGTGTATATTCACGTTTCTGGAGCTCAGCTGGCGAAATTTGATCGGCATCCCCGTTCTCAACGTCTTGACGTGTTCCTTCAGCCATGTGTTGCTTTCATAGGCAGCGCTGCACCGCATGTTCGTTACTTTGCTGATGGCTGACAGTATACTGCAAGCAAAGGGATCTCTCAGTCCAGAACGGGCAGATGCCGATGAAGATCTCGGAGGAGGAGATCCTTTGGATTGATTTTGACAGACACCGTGGACTGCGAGGATGAGGATTTGTCACTGGACATTAAAGGCTGTGAAAGCACCGATAGCGACAGCGTCGATGAAAATGTCGCAGCAGCAACTCTCTTTAACGTGCTTTGCTGTTTAACCATCTGTACAGCTTTTGACAATCGTAAGTCGCTTTGGGTGTACTTGGTGTACAATAGTGTTCAGATCACAATAAAAGCATATTTTTCTGATGTGATGCACGTAGCTCAACTTTTGTGGCCACACGTTGCCACCAAGCTCAATGAGTGGAAGTGAAACGGGCAATCGCGTCCACAAGCCGCTGCTGAGTTGCCTAATGAGCTTGACCATTACAGTCCTAACGGCTTCGTTGTCAGAAATCCTTCGACGTTGCGAAAACTTGCAACGTCCCAGGCTACATGCGGATAAATATCCAATAAAGGGGACGGGAGGACAGCCGGCGCTGTAAATCGATTGGTAGAGCATCGGACGCATTATCCGAAGTTTGCAGGTTTCGTGCCTACCGACGGCAGGTTGTCTTTACGTCCGCTTTAATCTCCGCATATTTCTATCAAAATTACCACTACAGTCCATAAAAAAAATATTGTCCTATATACTTTCCCTGACTTCATTGTTCGTTGACTTGATTTGATTGCGCCTAACTATACGGAAACGAATCCTTGATGAATTTCCACTTTTCATTCTTGCTCCTCTTTTGAGTTGAGTAAAAGTTTGATGCGAGATAGCTGTTGCACGCTGTTGCTGTTCCATTTACTTCCAGTATAAAAATTGTTCCTGTTAAATATCCATCATCATTTGGCACTTGCGCAACAAAGCTTTAGGTTTAGATAGCTGGAAGTGTGAAAGAACTGATAGTTCCAGCTTGCAAGACTCTGCTCAAAGGATCACTCATAGTCTCTGTTGCTAAAAGATTCTCCGCACGCAAAAAAAATGCTTGGAATCCACTTGGGTTAAGAGAAATTGTTGAATGCTCTCACGTGAGCCATTAGCGTTCCACCTGCATTTGTCCCCGCGAGCGCTCTGGAGGCTTCACGAGATTGATGAAGAAAGCAAGGTGCTTTTTGGCAAACTAAAAGCTTTTATGCAGATTTCAATCCACAAATCAATCAATGAAGTATTTATTTCCCATTATATATAAAAACTAAGGAATGACGAAAAAAAAAGCATTTGGGCCCTTTCAAGTATTGGTAAAGCTATTTTAGGATTGGCTAACGGCATTCGCCGTCACCGTCGTTTTCGGTAAAGAGTCCAGATTGATAACATCATCCCGCGCATCCTATTGTTTACTTCTCAGAACAGGCTCGCGTGCGCTGGTGACGAAACCGGCTGACGCAAAAATGGAAGCAGACGGCCATCTCCGTGACAGGGAGAGTGCATGCAATGACATCAATCTGCGTGCGAGACTGCCATGGGTTGGTCCTCATGCAGGCAGGGAACGTCCCTCCGCTCTTTCGTAAGCAGCTTAAAGAAATGCTTAGAGCGGGGAGGGGGGCTGAGTCATTCGGAGGGTGCGCGCTATGTCGATAGACATCAGGAGACGGCTCGTAAACTCGCTCTCCTCTCAGTATTTACTTCGCGTTTTGAGAACCGACAGCACTAAAGCCGCTTAAATCGCTGGAGCGGCCGTATTTCCTTAAACCAGCACTGAGTTACGCGAGATGGGATGCAAAAAAGTGAGCTGCTAGCATTACTTCGTATAACATTGCAACTGTTGCTATCACATTCATTGCTTCGACCTTATGCGAAACTGTGATTTTTATTAAGTGGGGAGCCCTTTAGGGGGCCATCCTGTCGTATGCCGTCGTCGTTGCTTGGCGTAGAACAGGCAAAAGCACACACAGCCAGCTTTAGAATATTGAGCGCACGCTCGCGCCTAAGAGAGGTCTTTTTCCTTTTGTTCTTTGAGCGCCTTTATGACGATTTTAACGCACGCAAAACCACATGTCGCATAGCGACTCTAGCATATTAACCGTGCGCTCGCGTAAAGAGGTCTTCTTCCTCTTGTTCTCCGACCGCCTGGATGATAATTTTAACTGCGGTGATTATGCTATGGCTAAGAAAACACGCCAACACAAACCACGTATAAAAATTGAAACAGGAAGCCATCGAGAAATAGAAAGAGAGAGAAAGAAAAGAAAAAAAATACAATAGGAAGAAAAGTAGAAATAAGTAGATATCAAGAGAAAAAGCACAAGAAAACTGGAAAAGAGAACAAAGAGAAAAAAAAAGGAGGGAAGAAAGAGAAAACCGAAGAGAAACAAAGAAGGCTGCCCAGCTCCCCCCCTTCCTTTTGGCTTGGCACCACAAGGGCGAAGCTGCCCTAATTTTTTTTTTGTTATTTGAACAAAAGAGCCACTACTGGTTCCTACGAGCACAGCGGGGGTAGTGGCGGCGCTGGTTAATATTCGATATTGCTGACTGCGTATTTACTCAGATACTACGAGCTCTGGATGACACCAATTATTGTTCCCTGGTATTTTCAAGGGAACTCTTTTGCCGGTGGGTGTTGGTCAATCATAGGGTAAGTCAGCTGAGGTATCTTAATGGTGGATGCTCTCAGGTAGCCAAGGCTAAATATTCTGTAATGTTGGCTAGCCATGAGAAATGTTCGTTAAGGGAAGCGATCACTAAAATAATTACGCTTTGCCAGTCCATTCCACAGGATGGGCTTGCACTTTAACGTTATTAAATTAATAATTAACTTCCTTAGTGTTCGCTGCCAAAATCACGATATATGTATGAAAAAAGCTAAACTTGTAAATTTTCCGTATTAGGTGGGGCCGCCTGAGCTTCTTCACGTGCACCCAGATTGATGTACACGGCAGTCCTTCCCATTAAACCATATCTGAATGAGACCCTCGTGGCTTAGAATCAAATGAGTTCCTTTCAGCTTAGCCGCAGAACACCATAGCCGTTTATGCACCATGGTAGCTTATGCAGTTATGGCAGAACGAGTACCTTTCCACGATTTAATTATAGGTATATTTCAAGGCGATTTATTCTTTTATAATGCCATAAATATGTCACCCATGCTTTTAAACATTGGTATTGGTGTGAGAAAAATACACTAACTGATGAAATTAACAAAAAAGATGCCATTTCGTTGCATTTTTTATATTCCAGCTCTGCAAACCTACAATACCCGCGAGGTAAGCTGACATTTTCTTTATTTTCTACAAACATTTTTAAGGTATGTAGTAATAGCAGTACCGAAAAACTGGCTAACACGCTTAGTGGTCAACCATACCACTGTTTACTCAGGAAAACTTAGGGCATGAAGCCTTTGAGCCTACATGTCTCTTTAAAATAAAAAAAATAGACAGCACTTATTCAGAACTATCTGCAGTACAATTTCGATCCCCGATCCAGGCGAACTAGGAAAAGGCACACTATGCGAGTAGAAAGGCGGACGCTTTCTTTCGTGTTCGTCAGACCAAAACTTTTTATGACGAAAGAAATGAACAAATACGAATGGAAGCGCATCGCAAAAAAAATTGGTCAGCAGTAGTAAGGTCGTGTGAAATACACATATTTACCGCTTATTTTTTATCTGTCATGTGCGGTGTCAGTCTCGCTCCTTCTTGCAGTGTAAATCTCCGCAAAAGTTGAAAGTGCTAATGAAACGCACGTTCAGCCTTTTACTTAAGCTTACAGCGAAAAACTCAAGGTCACGAGAGCAAGAAAAAAAAAACCACCACGAGACCAAATGTGACATGCAAAGAAAACCAGTCCACCAGTCGAGGTGGGATAATTTCTCGACTTCTGCGACAACATTCTACCGCGTAGCGCCTTCGTTGAACGATTCTCATTTATTGGTCATACAAAGTTTCAGTTTCAACGAACACAGCGTCCGCTTTTTCTGTGTGGCAGGGGAGCGCAATTTCCATATCGCTTGCACCAGGGCTTTGCAATCTGAAGATCAGTAGCCAATTACGTCTTACTATCATTGCTATATCTATAATGTTGCCACGGCTGATTGGTACTTGTCTATTCTTGTATAAATGGCATGTTGAACGCGTCACCACTTCCTTGTGCAAACCGTGCCCGTATGTCTGGGAACCTTTCTGGTTATTTAAGATTATTTTAGAATTTTAGAAGAATGTGAGCCGATAGAGTATATTGTGGGACTAACCCGGCAACCAGCGATAACACAGGAAGCTCGGTGACATTTATGCCACCTGCATAAATGCTGAAGAGGTTGCAGCTGATCTGAATACGCGACGACCGACGACTGTTTGCGCCGATATTGTTGCACTTTGAGTACTATTCAATTTAGCTGCACAAGTGCACTCAATAAAGACTTCCATCTTCACCGGCTGAGATTGTATCCTTTACCGTCAAAACCACGTAAACTTTAGTGACGCTGGTGGTTTATGTTCTGGATGCCTCCGAAAAGCAGTGAACCACACTCAAGTCGTGAAGAAGCCGGTAAGACCAACCCGACTCATCGAGGTCGCCGAAGGCAGCAAGGACAACCACCCGTCTACGGATTCCTACGCAATAGGAAAAGGGTCACAACGACGAAGACAACACTAAAAATGACGGCCGCTGTGTCTACTACAACAGTCACCATGCACAAGCCCAGAGAGCCGCCGGCTTTCAGCCGATAACCATGTGAGGACCTTGAAAGCTAGCTGGAAAAATGAGACCGGGTCGCTCCAAGCAGCAATATGCACTGCGACGAGAAGCTTCGTCACGTCTACTTTTACCTGGAAGACGCACCAACAGGAGCGTAGCAAGGGGGGGGGGCTTATAAGGATTGAGCCGCCCCCCCCCCTTCCCAATTGTTTTCATATTGTCTTGTATGGATAACGAAAACAGCTATTTACACCGGAAAGCGCCCAGGCGTTTTTTAGAATTCTTTTTCTGAGTCCAAAACACACCGGTGCGAACATTGCTGACCCCTGACGGCACTATACCCTGACTACGCAGCGCGTCATACCGTCTGAAATACTCTGCTAACAGTGGCACACTGCCACGGCTTGCCATTTTACGACGCAGCGAGACGCTGATCAACGGGCTCCGCTGTCCCGCGCCGAGCCGTGTTGCGAAGAAGCAACTATTGTTGACAGTCGAATGTTCGGTCTTTTGTTTATACTTGTTGCGTTAAGTGGAGTAAACGTTCTCCAATCATGAATTCTTCTCCATCACTCGCTGCGTCGTCCTCAATTTAAGTTGAACCCTATTTGTAAGTCATCAGGTTTCTGCTCCGTAGGTTAGCACTGGTAAGAGAGCAAAATGGTCGCTGTAACTTTAAAAGAAAGAAAGACAGCAGAGTGTGTCAAGGAACAAACGGGGGTTTAGTATATCATAGTTGAAATCAAGAAGAAGAAACGAACATGGGCCGGGCACGTAGCACGTAGGCAGGATAACAGCTGGTCATCAAGGGTAACCGAGTGCATTCTAAGAGAAGGCAAACGCGTGAGAGGGAGACAGAAAATTAGGTGGGCAGATGAGATTAGGGAAGTTTGTAGGCATAACATTGCATGAGAAAGCACAGGACTGGGTTGATTGGCGGAACATGGGAGAGGCTTATGCCCTGCAGTGGGCGTAGTCAGGCAGATGATGGTGATGAATTATGAATTCACCTGGCTTTTGGAACTGTTTTGCTTTTTTTCGCAATTAATCTGTAGAAACGGTACTGTCAATACACTTGAGAAGGGGACGTCTTGAACACGAAATGATTATATCTTTCCTATACTGTTTACCGCCTTCGTTTCATTCTCTTGCATTTCTACGAAAAGCGACGAGTAGTTTTGGACAGATAAGACCGTCTTGTTGCCTAAAACCATTAAATTTCGCGTGCCGCGCGCGCTGGGAATCAAGACATCGCTCTATGCATTGCAATGTGCAGGATGCATATATAATTGCAGTTGCAGGATGCGTATACAACATCTCTTTAGACGACGGAGACGTGAGTAACTGAGCCGCCACTCTCGCCTCTGATTAAAAGGGCCTCGGCAAAGATATTTTTGGGCGGTGTTTGGAGACTACGAAGTTGGCGTCATTGGAAACATATCGAGGGCTCTACTTCCCCAGGAAGAGAATCTGGGGAGATGAAAAGTTAATTAAGCGTTGGCCTTCGTTCTCATAAGCGGTCTAGTGAAGTCCAGCATCACTAGAAGCTGCATAGAAGTTAGCGTCACACAGTAGTGCCATAACAAACAGCCTATTAGAAACAGCCAAATTTGTTCCGGCAGCGTACTTTTCAAGGGGTCACATATATTTAAATCACCACCAAAGAGATTATGGGCGCACCCAGGGAGCCTTGGTTGAAAATGTTCAAAAAAGGCAGACGATTGAGCACGTTGATGTGTTCTGTAAGCGTCGCATTTTCTTAATAGCCCTGGCAGCCGATACCGGAAACTCTGAGACGGCAAATATGGGATCTGGCGTTCCGTTTGGTCAGTGACGGCTTAAGAGTCGCCTGGAGAACTTGACTTCCGGGCACAACAGCGCTGTTCGATAGAACAAGACTCGCCTGTACTCTGCGGGACTGCTCGACTTCTTGGGATTTATCAACTTTGCACGGTCATCTATATGCCACCTTTTTGTATACTGTTGAACTCATGTTACAATCAGCCGCTATTAGCATTTGCTTCTGGACTGTTAGATATTCACCATTCGCGCACTGTTCTAATTATCGTATCCATTGTTTATTTGTCGCACCATGCATTATGGCATAACCACTCCTAGATCTTACGCATATGTGTGCTACTTCATTTATACAATGTCCGCGTCGGTGGAACAGTGGTTACGGGGCTCGGCTACTCACCCAAAGCGCTCGTTGTGTCTTCTTCCTGGTCCTGTCCGTTGCGCTTTAAACAATATGGAACCATACCAACTAGCCCAGCTGTCGACTTTGCTACAATATGGACCCAATGGTTGCAGATTACATCCCGGCCGCGGTGGTCGCATTTTTATGAAGGCGAAGTGGTAGAGGCTCGTGTACTGTGCGGCGTCAGTGCACGTTAATGAACACCAGATGGTCCTAATTTCCGGAGCCCTCCACTACGGCGTCTCTCATAATCATGTCGTGGTTTTGGGACGTTAAACCCCAGATATGATTATTATTAAATTATACAACGAAGGCTGTTATGAGCTTCACAAGGGGAAAAATCCGGCCTTGTTATGAGATCACAACCACAATCGGCTGTTAATCGGTAAATCGGCTGTTCTGAGATCACAAGATCAGCCCATTTCTCTGGCGCAGTTGTCCACCGCCGCCGCTGCCGGTGTGCGTAACCTCTGTTGCGCATAATGAGAAAAAAATCACGCCATATCCACGAAGTGAAGGATGATGAGTGGGCGAAGCTCGATCGTTTTCATCCATGGCAAGAAGAGAATGTGTGGTCTGGAACGCGCTTATACTTCATGGTCATCAGCGTCATCGTCATCGTTATCACATGTAGTGGGTACATTCCATTATACATGTAGTGGGTACATTCCACTATACCGGGCTGCGCGGGGTTGCGCCGGGCGGCGAGCGCCCACTATATCTCATTCCCCGGATCGTCGCCGTACGAGTGCGCTTGCCGGATCGTGCTGCTTGGCGGACCATGGACGACGAGGAGCGCCGGGTGCAGAAGGCCGCACCGTTGCGGCTCATGCTCGTCGGCAGGATCCCGAGGTGCGATCTCGAGAGGCCGCCGCGACGCGAGCGCGGCGCCAGGCGGAACTAGAGGTGGTGCGCGCGAAGGAGGCCGCCCAGCAGTAATCGCTTTGATTACTGCTGGGCGAAACCACTGAAGATTTCACGGTGTAACCATGATTGCTTCACGAGCTTCGCCCCAAACTCTTAATCATTCACCCCGTGGATATGCTGTGATTTTTTCCAGAGAGCCACACCGACGTTTGAAACTCCTTCGCAAGAAGACCCAATAAAAGAATCGTAACGGGCGATGGATAATGTTAACAGAAGTAATACAGCGAGATAGAAGAGTGAAAAATAACAACTAAGCGTCACAATGCGAATTGCATAAAGAGTCAGTCGTTTCAAGCTTACCACTTATTACAAAGGACTCAGACAATTTTTCGACGTCGTCAGCCACAAGATGACGAAAGTGCATGTATGATTTACAGACAAGTAGTGGGTGCCTCGCTTCTCCAAAGAATAATGATGAATAATGGAATAGTGGCTACTCGTCTACATCCGCACAATTATGAAGACTTATGGAATAGTGTATACCTTGCAAATGTGGTTGTAGTAGTCGCCCCAAGAGAGTTTACAACGAGCTCTAGTGAGGCCGTTGCTCCAGCTTCCGCTGTGACTCTGCTGCGTGTTCCGCGCAGGCCTGGTGGTTCAGAGCGCAGCTCTTAGGCAACCGTTCGTATGTTAAGCGGTATCACCTTCGCCTTCGACATTGCCGTCGGTGACGTAATCACGTGAGCAAGTGCATGCCACAGGCAATGTGCAAGCCCCACTACCGTGCACAGAAAGTGCGAGTGTCAAACGTAAACGAAGTATGTGCCACATGATTGGGACAAGCAAAGAGGAGGACTGGTGTACATAGCACTGAGTCGCGCCGCAGACATCAACAGGCTCTATCTCACCGATGTAGACAACGACTTCAGATTCTGCTTCGAGAAACTCAGTCCGGATAAAATGCTAGCCCATGACGTTTGTCGGTTTCCGTCTTAAAAACTCGAAACCGTTGCTCCTATGTGCTCTACCATAACTACGCCGCCAGTGTACCCTACCGGCACTGCCAGGACATGCCGGGACTTTCAGCGACGCAAGACACCGCCGAAAAGGCCAGCGGAACTTCTGTAGCTCATCGAACCATCTCGCGGACCGTTGCAAGAAATCCGTATGGACTTACTGGGGCCGCTTTCGACGTCGACTGTCGGAAACAATTGGATCATGGTAGCTACCAACTACCTCACCCGCTACGCCGACAGAGGGGCCCTGACCAAAGGCAGCGCCGCCGAGGGTACCTAAGTTCTTCGTTGAAGACACCATCCGGCGCCGTGGCACCCAAGAGGTCCTCATTAGAGACACAGATAGGGCCTTTACTGCGGAGGTAACTCAGGGGATATTGAGATACACCCAGACTAGCCACCGCTGGACCACCACATACAACCAATAGCCTAAGCGAGCGTCTAAGCAACCCATCGCAGACATGCTGGCCATGTACGTCTACGTCAATCACAACACGTAATAAAACGCCATCCTTCTATACATGACCTGTACATACAACACGGCCGTTCAAAAAACGACGCAGATGGCGCCATACAAGTTGGTCTACACAAGGAACCCGGCCATGACGCTCGACGCCATGCTACCAAACGTCACCAACGAAAAAAAAATACGCAACGTCATTGTCTACCTTCAACGCGCTGAAGAAGCCAGGCAACTCGTCCGTGTGCCCATCTAGAAGAACCAGCAAAATAGCGACAGCCATCGCTACAATCTTCGACGACGCCGCATAGAATACCAACCAGGTGACCGTGTATGGGTCTTGACACCAATACACAGACGATGATATAGCGAGAAGTTTCTTCGAGGATACCTTGCAGCGTACAGGGTACTTCGACGTATCAGTGTACTAGACTTTGAGGTTGCTCCGATGACATCACGAACTCTTAACGGCGACGGGCACGCCCCGAGGTCGTGCATGTGGCGCGCCTCAAACTGTTCTACGCGCTTTACGGAACCAGAGGACTCATGTTTCATCTCGTTTTATTGTTGTTGTTCTTTCATGTTGCATGCACATTTTTTACTTCCATGCTTTTTTTACGCATCGGGGAGATGCCTTTTCAGCCAGAGGAATTGCCATGCCCGTCTCTTGCTTTATGTTTTTCACCCACAAAACCTGTTAGCAACGTTCGACGCAGAGCGCGTCGCAATGGTCGCTAGGCTTCGCGACTGCAGGAGATAATTTTGTTAAGATTAAGAAACATCAAATCGCCATTAGAACTTTTCATAATTAAATACGGCTTATGCAAAAAATCACATTCATTGATGAAATAGATGGTCGTTGGTAGCAAACATTGCGTGAATATTTTTTTTTTTGCTTGACTCACCATTGCTGACACGTAAATGCAGGACGCAGCGTTTTGTCATGCATGACCCTAAGTTCAACGGGATTGTTAGACAAAACGTTTCTTCAGGTGCGATTCACAGCGGGAAAAATATAAAATGAGCGCTCGTCGTGAAAATTCATAGTGAGATCGTCCAATTTTACACTATGCTTAATTGTCTCAAAGAAAAAAAAAACTAAAAACGAAAAATAGAAGTGAACAAAATGAACAATGATGAACAACATCAACATCAACAAAATGAACATTGTGTCTAAGTAACCAATTAAATCTCCCGTGTCTTGTGTTCTTAATTTTGATTCTACCGTACTTAATGTCCTATCGCTTTCTTGTCCATTATAACCTTGTCCATTCAATATGTTATGTTCTTAGCCTAATGCCCATAACATATACCTTCTTAAATTTGGTTGTTGAAAACTTCGTCACAGATACGTTTTCTGGTCAACAATTTCTGGACACTTGAAGCGTTGCTCTCACCTTGAAATTTTGTCTTTTTTTACTTCGCTTTGCAACACAGTTCCTGGAACAACGAGTAGATTTTCACCTTTTTGGGACTCACTAAAGGACTGTTTTCAGTACCTGTAAATCTTGGGTACAGGTGCATTATAATGAAGTACAATTATATACAGGGACCTGTAATTAAACGTTACATAAAATACGCAGAATATGTAAGTATGCACTATATCTCTCGTGACTGTACTATGTTCACATTGGTGTCTGCTGAGTTGTTTTCGTGTCCAAAATATATAGCAGAATGCAATTTTATGTGGCGTACCCACTCATCCTCTCCTTCCAAGTTTGTCACTCGACCTGCGCGTAAAAGATTGATTTTGTTCTCCCCGTCTATGCATATCAGTAACTCGTCACCCTGCATACCCTAACATGGGAGACTAAAGGGCGACGCTCACGGACGTTTTCACGCACAGGCGTGTGATCTATCTATCTATCTATCTATCTATCTATCTATCTATCTATCTATCTATCTATCTATCTATCTATCTATCTATCTGTCTGTCTGTCTGTCTGTCTGTCTGTCTCTGTCTGTCCGTCCGTCCGTCTATCAATCTATCTATCTATCTATCTATCTATCTATCTATCTATCTATCTACGTCTAGGTTCTGTCGTGATCACCTCTTTAACTTGCGGTAGACCAAAATTCAGTTTCACATGTGAAATGTGTGGTAGTATCGATGCCTTTTAAATGCAAATCATTTCTTTGCGTACTGCAGACACTTTGAGCGTTTTTATCTATCTATCTATCTATCTATCTATCTATCTATCTATCTATCTATCTATCTATCTCCCTGTCTGTCTGTCTGTCTATCTATCTATCCATCTATCTATCTATCTATCTAGCCGCCTACGTCTGGGTGTTGTCGTGATCTCCTCCATAACTTCGGGTAGACCAAAATTAGTAAGGGAGGGTAAGAACTCTTGAGGATTATAATTGTCTGGTCATGACATGAATAACGTGAAAATCCCGTCGCGTGAGGTGTCAAACCCTTTCCTCCAGACAGGTGTGGCACATACCCGCATACCACGGGCCGCTCTATGCGTGTATGCGCCACAGGTGTTTGACAATTTATATCTACCGAGGAACAGCGAGAACAGACATTGGTAATTTAAATGCGAGGGTGTTAACGGGGTATGGTAAGGTAGATATACCAAGCCAGCAGTTTTTTTTACTTTCATTACTAAATAATGATATACACTCAGAGGAGAAAAACCACGCTTTGGTGAGCACATTGGAGTGCTCAAAGCCTGTAAAAAATGGCGCCAGAGACCGCCCGTCCCTTCTAACGGTTACGCGGGCTCTTTTCCGTCATTCTTTCTGCATGTATGCACTTTTTTTTAATAACGAGGGCTCGATCGGTTGAATATATTCACTTTCTTCTATTCTCATATTTTCTGATCGCAAATTTTTCCACCAAAATGCATTGTTAGCGGAATTATTGGTGAAACTTGTAAGCATGTTCCGCGCGTGTTTTTAAACATAAAGCCGCACTAGTCTCGCGGTCAGCTTTCTGAAAATTTTCCGAACTTGATATATCTTTCCTGAAAAATTATCCCAGCGATCACGCTCAAATCATCTCAGATTATACCTATATGCCTGTCAAATAGTGTGAACCTAAAGCTTTGGAAAACTCTATAAGTAGCAATTAAGAAAAAAATTAATTGAAAAGTCTCCGTCATGACACAAGACAAGTGAGGAAAATATTATTTTCTGGTGAGATATACAATAGA
The DNA here is from genome assembly GCA_030522465.1 of Rhipicephalus appendiculatus. NCBI lineage: Eukaryota > Metazoa > Arthropoda > Arachnida > Ixodida > Ixodidae > Rhipicephalus > Rhipicephalus appendiculatus. The sequence continues at coordinate 6,878 of JALIZH010014351.1, read as the reverse complement.
ACCAGTTTTTAAAGGTTGGCATTAATGTACTGAATATCACGGTCAGAGTGTTTTTGGTTTTTCAGAAAAGGAGCATTGAATTTTGTGCGCCAGTCTGAAATTTGATGCTCCACAAGAAGCATGAATAGCTGTGAATAGCATCAGAAGTATGAAAAGCTACAGAGTCAAAGTTAAAAAGACTCAAGGTCATTAGCTCTTTTATTAAGCTCTCAAAATTGCACGACAAAGTATGGTACAGTTCCGGAGATAGAAAGCTTAAACCAGGATAACCTTAAGAAAAACCGACATCATTAGCGTTGACCCGATGAATGCAAATAATATATGTTATGGTACCAGGAGGAATTAAAACGAAGCGCTTTGCGTGGCATTCAAGTATTCTACCACAGAGCCATGGCAGGTCACGGAACTGCTTTGGAAAAGACCCTCCGCAGGCGTAATGGTGGTGGAACGTCAATTTTGGCGGCAGTGCTGCCCATCTAATTTTTTAAACAAAACATGTATTCCGATGATTCAGGAGTCACGTCGGGTTAGCGTCAATTGCACTTAAGCGCCATCCACTGAAGTTTGTCTGCGTGGCACTATCCAGGGCTACCATCCTTGCAAGCACAAGCGCTACATTTCACCTTACCACTTCAGGTGTTGGTAATACCCATATTGCTCTTGGCATCGTTACGCAACTGTTAACTGATTATATAAACCATATGCTACTGTTCAACATACATGTCCGTGCGTGTAACATTTATACATGTGTTTAGCATTATTTCATAACGTTTCGCTAAACAATAAAATTACACCACAGTCAACTTCTCTCTGCATGCTTCGCATGGCATCAATTTTGTTTCTTTTTTTGTCTTTGGTATGTATATTCACTGTAATAAATTCAGCTTGGCACGCGAATTTCTTTTATTATTTGCCCCAAGTATTAGGTACCTGTTGTGGCTACGTCACACCAGACTATTTTGCATGCGCAACACGGTTCTTTCATCCTCCTCCCCTCTCCCCCTTATCTCTGTACCTCGGGGATATAAGCAAGCACACGCCCCCAAATAAACGCTTTTTGTGTTCAAGCAGTCTCTGCCTCGTAACTGCACCGGTCCGCGGGCCGTGGCTATGCTACAGTGGCGACGCGCCACGGTACCACCCATTCGGTGAAAGAAGACCCGGAATCTACAGTCACGAAGGGAACCTCGCCGACAGTAAGCATGGCTCATCATATGCTCCCTGCCTTCAACGAAGATACAGATAAGTGGAAGCCGTACCTCATTAAGGCAGATGCGTACTTTGAAGCTAACGGAATCACCAATTCGGCCGGGAAGAGAGCACTGCTCGTTGCAGCTTTGAGCACACAAACCGTCCAAGTACTTGCTGGGAAGGTCGCACCACGAGCCCCAAATGCTTTGACCTTCGAGGAAGTTGTCGAGGTGCTGAATGAGTACTATGATCCGAAGCGGCATGAAATAACTCAGAGCTTCAAGTTTTTTAATCGTTGCCAGATGGAAGGCGAGTCTGTCAGAGAGTTTTCGGTAGAAATACGCCGCATTACCGATAACTGCAACTTTGGCAATGCCTTGGATCGCATGCTCAGGGACAGAATTGTGTGCGGCGTTCGGTCAATGGCCCTTCAGAAACAACTGCTAGCGAAAGCAGACCTCACGCTATTGGAGGCGGAAGCGCTGGCAATTTCAGCTGAAACTGCCGAGAAGGATGCGATGAAAATGTCCTGCGAGCCAAAGGCCCTATTGAAATTGCAGGTGGCACAAAAAACTCCGGAGGAGGAAACGAGAAGGGCCGAAGAGCGCATGGAATGCGGTAGATCTCATAGGCCACCACAATTTCTCTTGTCATCTTCCTATGGGCCTTATTAGAAAATATGAGATTAGAAAATATGTGCGTTAGCCAACCGTCCGTATCGCTATCTCAAAAAGAGGTTGAATATCTTGCTTTGTCGCGGTAACATGATTTTTGCTATGTCGTGATAGTACTTTGTACACGTGCTCGGTCCAGCGATATGACCCACTATATGTTCTTTTATTTCTGTTGTTTCCGGTCGCTCGGTATATATTTATCGATTCGTGCGAAAATAAAGTTCAGTTGAAAGTAGCGCTTTGTCCGTGTCAATTTTCTTCTACGTCCCTGTCTGTCGCGCTTACTCACAATTCACATTTCTTTAGCTTGTCATACGCGAAATTTGGTATTGTGCGACACGGCTGTTGAACATAAATGACAAGTGGTAATTTAAAAATTATGACATATCATGTAGAACATGAAGTGCTTGCGATGCTCGTGGTGCGTTTGCGGCCGTTTCGCTACCTTAATATACACCAAAATTGGCATTGCGCGAAGTGTCTGTATGAGGAATATGAATGACAGGTGGTAACATGACAATCATTATATGCAAAAATTGAACGACACTTTGTACATTCCAAAGTGTGTTCGGCGAAAGCATGTGGCCATTCCACAGACGGAAAGACGGACGAACGGACGGACACTGGACGCCGGACGGACGTGAGCATGAGACATTAAAGGCTTTCGCCTTAATACATGTACATCATGATTTACGTGCCACGCTCATGGTGCGCTCGCAGCCAATTCTCTAGTTTGATATACACCAACAATCGGCATTCCGTGACGTGACTGTATGAGGAACATGACAGGTGGTAGCGTGTAAATTATGCCATTCATGTCATGTACAGCATTACTTGCACTCAACGCTCATGGTGCGCTCGAGGCCAGTTGGCTAGCTTGATATGCATAAAATGTGGCATTCCGCGACGTGACTGTATGTTGAACATAAATATGACAGGTCGTATCATGTAGCAAACATGACATGCTTGTTATGTACAACATGGCTTGTTGCTTCCTGGCAACTTCGCATTACATAGATTCTCATAATGCTTGGGATTAGCCGGTTTGTTTTGTTTCTCATCAGTTACCTTTTTCCTTCCTCCTCCCTTTGTTTCATTTTCTCCTTTTCAGCTTTTGCTGCCTTTTTTCTCTCTTCATTTACATTTAGTTCTTCCTCTCTCTTTGTCTATTTTTTCCTCTTTCAAGCTGTTTCTATTTTTCTTCCTACCTTTTCTATTTCTCTATTTCGCGTTTGCTTCCCCTTTTTCTCGTATTTTTGTACGTTGTTCTGCCTGCGTTAGGCCATGCGCACTAATTGTTTTTTTTGCTGATGATGATAAGTGATCATCATCAGGGCGCTCGAAGAAAAAGAGGAGGATGACTTCTCCTTGGCGCGAGCGCGCGCTCATATAACATCAGGGCGCTCGAACTACAAGAGGAAGAATACTTCTCTTTGGAGCGAGCGCGCGCTCAGTGTGCTACACATGGCGTGTTACGCCAAGTGAGGACGACAACATACTGCTGTATATTATAGTACACGCCAGCATACGACAGCCCGGCCCCGTAAAGTGCTCCGCACTAAAAACAAACAATATACAGCGCACTATACTTTATTTAGGCACACTATTAGTAATGAAGCAGCCGCGTACTTCAAGAATAGCTTGCATTCAAATTTGTTCCTGAGGCGTGTGATCCTGGCGCCCTTATACAGTAATGTATTTCGGCGACAGAAGGAAGTTTTTTGGATCCACTCTATGCGCATCAAGATAGAACTCAAGTTTTCTCACTCTACAGCAATTTCTTGAAATTGAGAGTTGTTGCGGCAACGCCGCACAGCCGCGCCTTATCCGGCTCTGTAAACCAGATTACACCCATATGGGTGTAATATGGTGTCTATAACTGACACCCCTACACTCCACAAAATGGGTGTAACAAGCAGGATTACACCTATAAAATGAGCGTATTTCCAAATTTTCACCCATGGGTGTGAACATTCTTGTTCACACCCATGGGTGTGTAATGGCAAGATTACACCCATATGGCAAAAAGGGTGTGGGGTGTTTATGCACAATTACGCCCCAACGCCCATGCGAAAAATTCCATAATTTGAGCGGTACCCCTCTCCCAGTTGGCTCCCATGGAAGCGCTAGAAAGCTGACCCTTTAGAGCTAAAGGGCTCTAGTCCTTTTATGGCCACTAGACTAATCATAGTGGCTCCTGCCACAGTGGGAAAATCCTGGCCCCAGCGCTGTTTTTATGGTGCATATGATGCACGGGATATATGGCCCTCACATACACAATGTAATCGTAGCTGAATATGAAGGCATGACTCAAAATGTGTTGCCACATATTTTTTTATTTATTTATTGCATACCTGCATCGCCCCATTGGGCATTACAGCAGGGAGGTTACATACAAAAATATACAAAGTAATCACACTCACAAAGCACGACGTTCACACAGTTATCCATATTGATGAATGAAATCAAGCTTTATTAAACAGAGAGCTCGTACAGGATCCACAGACAAATTGTAGGCTGTTCATAGACCTTCTTCGAGTGCGCAGAGCGGCATCGCATTTGCGGCCAAAGAAGACATCAAATAGGATGCGAATTGCATGGCACGGAGCACTAACGACCAAGGCATGTGTATCAAAATATAACGAAAGAACCTTTATTTGCACTTTAAAATGAAGAACTGGTTTTAACATGCTTCAATGCAACTCACAAGTACAGTGCAGTGAAGCATACAAACAGCAAGAACAGTAGTGCAGTGCAGCATGCCTTATTTCTCTAATATACTGAAGTAATTGCAATCACATTGCAATCACATTGCAATCTCCACATTGATACGCCACAGTTCGCACGTCCTGTCATAACACATGACATTACATATGCCATGTGTTATGTCATGTCCCCCTTGTCATAACACATGAAATTTAACGCGAGGATTCCCTCCTGTTCAGGGAATACAGTAAATTCATGCATACTTAATAAAGCATTTCATTAGGAGCACAGGTGTGCATTTTTCTTAGAGGCTCTACCGCCCCCCATTTCGAATTTTGGTTCGCCACCGAGCAAAGGCCGCCCTCCAAATTTTGTCCAATTATCTTCCACTATGGGTGGGAGGGGGGACGCTTGTTCAAATTTGACAGTAGAGGTTTTGGAACTGCAAACAGTTTCTGCATAGAAGGAACTCGCATGTGGTTTTATACATCATGTGTTTTCAGGCTACGTGTTTGCATTAGTGCATACAGTAGGCCTAGCCAGTAGAATTGCTTTCATGGTTGCAGAACAGTTGTAAAAGCTAGTGTGCATATTTAAAACACCACAAAGCCTAGTACTGGTCTATAGTCCACTCTCTCATTAAACCACTGCTTTCACGTCTCGCTGTGGCAACACCTATCGTCAAATATTTCTGGAAGCTCTGTGATTAATGTGCTGTGAGCAAAAAGTGGCAAGTAAACTGATATTATTTTGGAAACATAGGTGCAATAATGAAATAGACCGGGTAAATCCCCTTTCAGAGCAAAGCTTAATAGTCGACTGACTTTGTACATCCTCCCGAGATTGTAACCTACGTTTCAAGAGTGCTACAAACATTAAACATGTACTGTAAATAGATATGAATGCCACAGCTACACATGTAAAGAATTATAGCTCGCGCAGCAGGCTTAGAACTGTTAAAAAAAGCAGGGTCATACCAGTGCCCAAGAAGAGGCACTTTCAATAGATTTTGTGGTAAATAGATGGCTTAATGAACAGACAACCTTCTGCTGCATTCATGACACACTATTTGTGAATCGCCCTCTTAAGTTGCATACGGGTAGGCTGTCTACACTTCACCATGCAATGCTGTTAACACTATGCATCTGTATAGTTTTCTACATGTATCGCGGTTAATCTTGTGGCAAACTGATGCTTGTTTTGGGAAAATAAATAGGCAGGTCACATAGATTGAGATGGAAACTTTCGCATCAGAGGAATGTTCTAGAAATGTACTAGGTATTTGCAGCACCCTTCGAGGAGCTTCCACCACTGCTGCAACCCTTTGAGTGAGGTCGTGAACCCGAAACAGCAGTTTTTCGGGATGTGATGAAAAGTGCAGTGGCGTAGGCCGGGGGTGGCACACCGGGCACGTGTGCCCGGTGTGCCACCCCCTGGCATGCCATGGCATGCAGAGCGAAAAATGACCATTTCAAGGAGGTGCCCCTCTCGAAATCAAGGAGGTGCCCCCCCCCCCCGAAAAAAAATTTCTGGCTACGCCCCTGGAAGAGTGCACTGCATCGTCAGCACCCAGTCCATCGAAGACGATGTAGTCCGCTGTCCTTTCAACAGTCTGCATACAAGACATGCATAACATTAAACTAAACATTTAAAAATATTGGGAACAATCAGAATCTCATTATGAGGTACCCTATAATAGTATGCTCTAGAACTACTTCATCACTTGGGTGTACTGTGCACATCTACGTACGCAAGCATTTTTACATTTCAGTCCACACCATGGCTTACTCAATATGTTGGCAAAGATACATGGTGGGGAAAGAAAATGCTTCTCCAATCATATCATGCACCTCTCAAAAGGTTTGAAATGTACCAGGATACTCAATTTTCAGCCTTTATACCAAGATTTCTTGCTTAGCTTAGAACGCCATAACCAGTAAGCCACTACAATGGGTGATAAACAAAATATAAATCATGTTAACAATTCAGACAGAAGAGTAGCATTATTCATCATTTACCTTGAAGGATCCTTTCGTAGACATGTACCCAGCACTACTGAATCTACTAAATGAAACTTGCACTAGCGTAAAACCCCAAGCAAGCACTCCCCTCCCTCTTTAGGGAGATTTCCCATATGCACCAATGACCGAGCAAGCCCCCATGTGAGCAGATAAATAGCGCTTATACAATGACCACTGCTGCTGGAAACACAGCACAGTGTATTAGTTGAAGCTCACCTGTAAACTTCTACTCCAGTTACATAAATAAGGTCTACTGGATCATTTTATAATCAGTCTTTCACAGGTT
>JALIZH010014349.1:0-59686 GCA_030522465.1 Rhipicephalus appendiculatus | reverse complement strand
CTGAAATGGAATCATTAACACGCTAGGGCACCGTATCCTTACTGCTTGCGTCATTGGTTATGCACAATTTGGGTGTCTTACCAAACGCGTGCCTAATATAACCAGAGACTAGCGCCCCACCGCGGTGAAGCATTGTAAATTGGCGTTCGCCCAAGTCTGGTCATGCACCAGGCACGTGCTGCTGTTGAAGTTACTGCGAGTCACCTGCCAGCCAAGCACCTATCATATTGTCAAAAATGTGCTTCCTTAGAAAAAAAAAGTCACAGTTTCGCCGTAATGATGAAGCAATGAATGCAATAGCAACAAATTGGCATTTCACGTGAAGAACGGCAAGCAGATCGAAACATGGAGCGCACTGCTCAAGCGCAAAGGACGCAGGAAACATACGCTCAGGTATACACAGGACGAGCGCGAACTAACAAGTGTCACAGTAGTTACTTCCCCTGTGTTGAAACAGCTCACTTCTTTCGGAAACGGGACCTCGGCAGCGCGCGAAGTGACCTTCGTGCGCTCTGTAACCTAAACGTAACCTTCCCGGCGAAAGCATACGACGTAAAACTGCCCCCCATCCCCCCACCCCAAGACAAGCGCGCGCGAGCGTACCCAGGCAATGGCGACTACGCCCTTCAAGCCAAAGTTCAAGTTGGGGTGTTGGGGAGCCAACGCGTCGGAACGGGTGGAGCGCCGAGCGCGCACTTTCCATCTCGCTGGTTTGCTGGTGAGGCAGAGAACACGCTGATATTACCCCCGAGATCTGCGTACCGCCAGCAGCGAATGGTGTATATAAATAGCTCGCCGTTATTATACTGTAGCATGTGCGGTCTTGTTTCGTAGCGATTAGCGTCGCGCGTTGCGGAGCGAGAGGTCGCCCGTTCGATTCCGCGCGTCCGAAAATATTTTTCTGCATTATTTTTGTTCGTGGCTTATATATATATATATATATTGTGATGACGAAGAGCGGCAACGGGCTCGGGCGGTGGCTGGAAGAAGAGAAGGATGATGGCAGAATAAGAACAGCCGGCCTACTGAACAGGCGTTGTCTCTTGTTCCTCTGTCTAGTTCATGACAATGGCGCAGTCGCGAAACACAGAGCCATCAGAAGACGTCGACGAGCCTCCTTCTATCATCCTTCGAAGCGGACGAGTGCTTTCGGACTCGCAGTCACAACCTTCCGCGGACGGCGTCCAGGCCTCCACGGCGGCTCAACCACAAGGCTGCGACTCTGAAATGACCCGGTTCTTGGACGTGTTGACTCAACACATCGTCAACCGTGCGAGCAGTTCCACTTCCGGGTATGGATGCGCTCCCCTTGTGCCGCTCTCTGAGTCTGCCATTCCGGAATTTCACGGATTTCAAGACGATCCCACCACCTGGGTCGCGACCGTTGACTCTGTAGCCGCGAAATACTCTTGGCCAGAGTCTACCAAGAAATCCGTCGCGGAAGGGCGCCTCCGAGGAGCTGCAGAATCCTGGCATCGTTTCCAGGGAAGCAAGTATGCCTCATGGACAACTTGGAGCGCGGCCCTCACGTCCACATTTGCACCACTTCCGGGCGCCTATGACGCTCGCTTCATGGAGATGCGGTCGCGCAGGCAAGCTCGAACGGAAGACATTGCCGCATATATCTGCGACAAATTACGCCTCCTGCAAGCTTGCGACATGGCCTGGCCCTCTCCAGCAGCCAGACAGTATGTCGTCGATGGGATTTACGATCCGACGCACGCGGCCATACTGTCCGTGCAGACAGCCCAACAGGACATCCAGGCTTTCCTCCGACAGGCAGCAGAGTTGCAAGAAACTGCTAGACGCCGCCTTCCTGCAGTCTCGCCACAGGAAACCGCGACCACGCGACGCGGATGCTTTTCGTGCGGGCGCTGCGGGCATGGCTACAAGGACTGTCCACAAGCGCCGCGTCAAGCCATTCAGTTCCAGACGCGACCACTTCCAACAGTTCGGGTCCGCGTTGAGGGCATCGGGGAACTCACGGCGCTAGTGGATACTGGAGCCCAGCGAACAGCACTGCTTCGACGGCACGCCCCAGTCACCCTCCAGCCTTGGACCGAGCCGCCTCTACGCGGCCTCGGGGGCAGCGTGTTCCCTGTGGGCGCTGTGGACCTGCAGCTACACACCGAGGCCGGGAGCAAGTTACTTGCCGCCGTTCCCGTCTTCGAGGATTTACCTGCCGACCTGGTTCTCCGGAGCGGACTACATCCTCTCTGGTCAAGTGCAACTCACCATAGATGGCGATGGCGTCAACCTCCGCAGCTTGACCCCGAGTGGTTCTTCGGACCAAAGCTCCCAAGGTGAGCCAGCAACGCTGCACACAATTTCAGCCGTACTCGAAAGGCACAAAGCACTCTTTGCCGATAGTCCGGCGCAGCTTCCCGGCACTAGCATACTTAAACATCATATACCAACTGACAATCATCCGCCGGTGTCGGTGCCGTTACGGTGATATGCGGAAAGAGAGCGGGCCGTGATAGCCGAACAAGTAGAAGAAATGCTAGCCGCTAAGGTAATCCGTCCATCTTGTAGTCCATGGGCTGCACCTGTCGTTTTAGTCCGCAAAAAGAATGGCAGTCTGCGATTTTGTGTGGACTACAGGGAGCTGAATAAACACACCATACCGGACTCATACCCGCTACCGCGTATTGACGACGCTATTGACACCATACGAAATTCCAGATTCTTTTCATCTCTCGATTTGAAAGCGGGGTATTGGCAAATCAACGTCGCCGAAGAGGATAAGTGCAAGACGGCTTTCCGTACGCCTTCTGGCTTGTACGAGTTCAACCGTATGCCTTTCGGGCTGCGCACGGCTCCAAGTACATTCCAGCGGGCCATGAATACAGTACTTGGTTCGCTGAAAGACCGCGCCTGCGTTGTGTACCTCGACGACATCCTTGTTATCGGGGTAACAGAAGAAGAACACCTGCAAAATCTCGACAAAGTCCTGGAGCGGTTGCATGACGCCGGATTCCGTCTTAACCGAGAAAAATGTCAGTTTGGCTTGACGACAATATCCTATCTCGGTTATACCATATCCCAGGATGGCGTGCAGCCCCTTCCTGAAAGAATTCAAGCTGTGACCAACTACCCCGTGCCAACGTGCATTAAACAGCTGCAGGTATTCCTCGGAATCGCGTCATACTTGCGAAAGTTTGTCCCCAACTTTGCGTCAACAGCTGCCCCGCTCACGGACCTGTTAAGGAAGGGGACGCAATTTCAATGGGGCCCATCGCAGGACGACGCCTTCCGGACCCTTAAACATCAGCTGACACATAGCCCTGTTCTGTGCCACTTCAATGAAGAATGGACGACAGAGGTGCACACCGATGCAAGTCAAGTTGGTATAGGGGCTGTTCTGATCCAGCGTGACCCGCACGGACATGAGCACGTCGTCGCCTACGCCAGCCGCAAACTGTCTGACGCGGGAGCGCCATTACCACTCCAACGAACTAGAGTGCCTGGCTGTCGTCTGGAGCGTTGACGAGAAGTTCCGTCACTACCTGTTCGGCCGGCAATTCACTGTCGTAACGGATAACTCAGCCGTGGCGTGGATGTTCGCTAAACAGCACCTCAAACACAAGTTTGCACGGTGGATAGTTCGGCTGCAGGATTACACTTACAACATCCGTCACCGCGCAGGAATTCAAAACCAGGTTGCGGATGCCTTATCGCGAAACCCAACAGAGGAACGCCCCCTGCAAATTCGCGAAGACTGGATAATGTTCTCCCAGCAAGAAGTTTCGACTGCGCAACGCGTCGACAAAGATTTAGCCGCCATTATGAAGTCCATATCGGACACCGGACTCAACGCCAAATTTGCTTTACGCGAAGACACGCTGTATCGTCGTCGTTGGGTCGACAAGCAAGACGAACGCCACCTTCTGGTCATTCCTACTTCCTTACGTTCTAGTGTTCTGCGTGCCATCCACGACACACCCGAAGGAGGGCACATCGGCTACCGAGCAACTTTGCGCAAAGCGCAAGAGCGCTTTTGGTGGCCGCGAATGGACAGGAATGTGCGTTCGTATGTCGCAACCTGTAACGTGTGCCAACAACACAAACGGCGTCCGGGCTGTCAACCTGGATTACTTACACCTGTTACGCCTCCGGAGACAATCTTTCACACTGTGGGAATCGACCACATCGGGCCTTTCCCAACATCGGCAGCGGGTAACAAGTATATTATAGTAGCCGTGGACTACTTGTCAAGATATATAGAGGTCGCTGCCGTACCTTCCCTTGCCGCCAGCACTGCCTTCGTCACTCTGACGAAGGCAGGCCCTCCTGCCGAAACGTTAGTAAAATTTGCGTTTCGTAAGTTTGTCGTCCTCTTTTTTCGACTATATATATATATATATATATATATATATATATATATATATATATATATACGGAGCATGACGGCGACGCCGACGGCGAAAAGCAGCCGAGAGTGTCCATATAACTGCTATCGCAATAAAATATGCCAGCGTCGCACTAGTGGTGCCAAACCCGACGGAACTGCGCAGCTAAATGGTCTTGCTTCCTTATCTTTATTTATTTCTTTCATTCTCTTTCCCTCCGCTTCTTTCGTCTTTTGCTTTGGATATTTCTTTCCATGTCTTTCTTTCTATTTCTGTCTGTTTCTCGCTCCTTCTATTTTAACGCTCCTTCTAATTAACGAGATTAGGGTTGAAGTGCAATTGCTTAAAACGCGACAGCGAGGAACCGGTGTTTGTTAGGAAGGACTCTGGTGAATCGTATTCGCACGTGCAGTAAATGTTCAGAAATGGAAAATTAATACACTAGGGATTTTGCTGCAATTGCTATCGCCGGTTTCAAATATTTGGCGAACCAGCTAGAACGATCTCGATATCATTGTTACAAAAACCGTCCGAGAAAACCGAGCCGCTAATGTCACGTTGCTTCTTGTTTTGTTCAACTGATACATTGGTATCAAGCAGTATCAAGACAGCTTCATCTAAAAAACTGCAGAAGCAGGTTCACACGATACAAATTCAGTAATGATCGACTTGGGTCGCAAGGCCTACCTTGGTAAAAGTTCTTCCTCCTGCAGGTATCTCCTTCGCCGTTTGATGTTTTGTTTCTCGTGGAACAACAAAAATTTCCTCGTGGAACAACAAAAAAGCTTGTCTCCTTTTGCAACGTCTTGCAGATGGTAAATAGCGTAGTTTCACCGGCAGGGCAAATGTTTGCCTGTGGTTCTACCTTCCATCATGTGGTGTCGTTCTTCGACGAATGAAATTCACGGATGCCATCGCGGGGAGGGCAGGACGGTCACGCATTATTTACAGCTGCTCGGAGGGTAGACGTTTAGCCGTGTCCTCACCTGGAAGACAGAAAAGCGCCTTCTTCTCTTTCTTCAGAACCACTCATCAGAGGGTACCTTGGCGGCGACAACAATGTTCATGAAAGAACATTGTTGGAAGTGGCGCCTCGGGTGTGCGTGCGTGTCTCTCTCTCTCCTTGTCCGCCGTCGTCTTCGCGCCTATTACCTCGGATGATCGAAGAAAGCCTTCGTTGGAAATGTGCAAAGGGATGTGGAGCGGGAGATTCTCCTCTCTTTACTTCGCAGCTCGTGAAGTCATACGACCCTTCCTGAAACAAAGCACCGGAATGCTCGAAGTCATCCCAGACATCCTCGAAGTCATCCAGACGCATGGTGACCGATCCCTGCACCTGGAGACGTAGTACAAGTAAGGGCCGAGCGTGTCCACAGTGCAGGCCCCCTCGTCTGGATCAACTAAGCTGATCCCCTTTTTGTGAATATTTCGGAATAATCTCTTTGTTTCATGAAGCCACTGATGGTGTACTGCGTTGCTCCCTTTTGGAGCATTCTGTACGACGAATGAAATTGAATAACCCATGCCAGTACGGACTACTAACAGAGCAGGAGGCAGGCTGTGGCGGATCCAGAGGGGGGGGCGGTAGGGACGATCGCCCCCCCCCCAAAGCCCCTGCAGCCCCCCCCCTCCCCTTCAGTGCCTTTCGCGCACCCCCTTTGTCAGGTTGCCTGTGGACGTTGCCAGTGGTAGCCGAGCGGTTAGAGCATCTGTTTCCAATGCAGGAGGTACCGAGTTCTATTCCCAGAGCCGTCGAACACCCACCAATTTTTCTACTGGGTGCTCGGTGTTGTGGGAATGGGCCTTTTCCTAGTCCGAACAGCACCTCAAGTGGAAATCGCAGAAATCAAAACTGGTGGCCCTTGGACTCCAAAATTGTTCGCCGCATGTCGGTAGGCAATCTCGGAGGCCTGCATTCGCGCCTCTCCTTGGAGAAAAAATTTTCACGTTTTTGACACTAGATGTCGCTTGGTCCGCACCGGTCTTCGCGTTTTGGCCACCAAAAATCATGGCGCGTGCCTCCTCGAGGCCGGCGCGCATGCGCAGACTACCTAGCCGGAAAAGGCCCATTCCGTTCTCGAGGTTGTGCCCCTTTCTTTTCTCCAAATTCTTTAACTCTCCCTTTCCCAACGACGCTGAGCCTCTCTTTCGCTACTTTAATCCCCTAACACCATGGGCGTCGGCAGGGGGGTGCAAAAGGGGCACTTGCCCCAAGCATTTCCCCACACCCAAGCTATGGCAGTGCTCTCCTCCTCTCCCAGTCGCGATGCAGCAATGCTTTGCACCCCCCCCCAAGAGAAAATTCTGCCGACGACCATGCCTAACACTGCACGGGATAGTTGAGGTGGCCTCCTCTTCTCTGTCCAAGAATCCCACCTCCCCCAACCCCCCTTGCCTCCCCAGCAATAGGGGGTGGCAGCTTAACAAAGCATCTTCGCGGAGTAAAGACAAGATGCTGGACTGCACACATCGCTGACATATCTTAGCCACAGAAGGGTGTGAAAGCGAAAAACTTTTTTCGCTGTCACAGCGTAGCTTGTCGTTTGGCACGAAGTTTTCCCTGTGAGAACTGAACGTTCAGAAGTTCTTGAAACGATGCACCTGCAGGGATTAGGATGCCGGAGTCACCTGCAGGGATTAGGATGCCGGAGTCAAGTACAGAAATACTGCCTCGTTGGCACGGAATTTGTGGTGTTTGGGTGCCTTTACTGGAATTAGGAGCGGCAAAAGCACGACGAGCGAGAAAGGAGGACCGTAACTTGCTTCTTTCGCCGGAGAGCTTTCGCGACGCGCGAATAAGCCGCAGACGCAGTTTTGACGTTGCGCTGCATAAAAAACACAAAGGGCTTCTTAACGCGTAGGAGTGAAAAGAAAGGTGCTGGATCGTCTTTGTTTAGGCCAGGGATATCCGCTCTCGAATTTGGCGGGAAACACCGGTGCGCATTGAAAAAGCACAGGCGGTTACCGACTGTCCCACAGTTCTGTGACTGTGAGTATCGTAGACATGCGTGTTGCCACCTGAGCCGTACGAATCTGGAGACTGGTACTATGGTTGCCTCTTGATCCGTCCTGACGACGCAAGGTAAGCGTAGGCCAAGCACAAATATATAACCGGCGTTTAGAACTCTAGATTTCATATCGACAGCGTTGAAATGTATTTTTTTAAGTTCAGGATGACTTGAAACGTCACCTATAAGTGCAAGTTGCAGTATTTGAGCTACCAGGCACGCCATTAATCAGCCAAATATATCCTGCTCTTTGACGTCATCGACCTGTTCAGAGCAGCGATTACAGTGTACCTTTCTGCCACTCATTTAACGCAGTTACGAGGAACATACCAATATCCTATAGAATCCGCTCTAACAATATGCATCAGTGCCGGAATGAAGTACTTTTTGCATCAGTATATCTTGTTTTTTTTTTCATATGACATGTTGTGTTTACAAAGAATATGAACATTCATAGTTTGACTTGGATGAAAGAAAGACTGCCAAGAATTTTGTGCTGAGAAGTTCCAAACGTGCTGAAGCAACGTCACATAAACTGAACCAATGTTGCTAAAGTACAAGCGAAATGTTGCGCGCTGATATATTGCAGCATTTTTCTCCCATTCAGCCCGATATAATGTTGCTTCGCGCATTGTTATTTATTCTTTCTGTTACAAAATGCGCAGCTGATATTTTTAAAGTTATCGCGCAGGAAGTCCTCTGCAAAATTTACGTAAATATGCGTAAGCACTGTGTTACCAGCTAATATTCGTCGTCTGTGATGATGTTGCTCTTCTGCTTTGTCCTTGCTGTCTTCGTTTTATTGGTTAAAGGGATACTGAACAAAATTTTTACCGCCAAGATTTCCAGCCAAATTGAAAGATTGGGGGTTGAAATCGATGGACACAACCTTCATTTCAGGCAGAAACCGGATGAAAATAATGAATTTAATGAGTTTTTTCACAAACCGCCGCGTCTAGCGACCGCGCCGTGAACTAGAGGGTGTGAGGTTACACTCGCCGGAAACAGGCATCCCACCAATGCCAGCCGTCGCCCGCGTCTCTCAACCCGCTCAGCTCGCACTACGTTTCCCAGAACCAGTGCGGGAGGGAACAATGCTCCCGGCTGGCGTAAGGCTTCAAGAGGGAGAACGTTTGGGCTTGTTGGTTGTTTATCGTTCTTCATAAACCATAGCGCAAATAAGAACACGGGACAAGAAAGAGACCAGGACAGGCGCCTGTCCTGGTCTCTTTCTTGTCTCGTGTTCTTATTTGCGCTACAGTTTATGAAGAATGGGGTAAGGCATCAGTGCTTTTGTGGAAGGGAGAGAGTGGAATGAAAGGAGAGGTGGAGAAAAGGAAGAGAAGGACAGGAGCACGCGCAGCCTGCATTCGCCAGGAGACTCTGACGTCACGGCTCGCGCTCGCGTGCAGCCGCCGCGCGCTGGCAATCCACCAAAAATACAGTCAACTGTTCAAAAATACGTGAAATAAACTGTTTATCGGAACAGTGGCGTCTTCCGAGTAGACTTTCGATGTTTTCGTCTGTTTTTCAAATGTTTGTTCAGTATCCCTTTAAATTGATACGACGTGCACGTCGAGATAAGCAAGTGGCGCAATGCTTGCGATCTCCTCTGTGCACACACTTACTATTGTAAGAATTTAGTTGGCATGAGTAGGCTCCCCTGTTAGTGATTTAGATTCAATAAACAGTTTGTTTTGAAACCAGCACGTGCGCAGCTGCGGAACCTCCTCCGCACACACACACGTGTGCCGCGACTGGTCCGGTACTGAGAAACGCAATTTATTTAGGGACGGTTTGTCTCCTCCTTTTCTGATCACGAAAGCTGCGGCTTTCCATTTCCCTCACGTTTCGGAGGCACTGTTCCCAGCGAGCGGTTCATGTTTACAGGGTTGTTCTGACTTTTCCAAAACTAGGGTAACAGCCTTCTTCCCAGATTCCTTTCTCTCACAGAAGCGCCGTCAAAGTCAATTTTGTGGTCGCGCTTGTCACATTTTACCCGTTGAAAGGTGTACCCTTGCTTCTCAGATACTGAAGGCGACCTGGAGGGGGCTGAGGGGGAGCAACAATCGCGCACCTGTTGTCGTGCCGTCTCATCGGCGCCATACCGACGATCTTTGTCCAAGCGTAATCCTCGGACAAGTGCTAACAACGCGGGGTAGAGATGTCGGTATTAAAGCTTTAAAGCCCTGCGCGGCCGACGGGACATTAACTGAACAAAGCTAGTTGGTATTTCATAGCAGGTTTTTGGGTGTAGCGCCACATAGGAAAATGGTAAAGGCGCATTTACGCTAGCGCGACACGACACCGATTTTGGTCTGCCGACTGTCTTTGGGAGCGTCTTTTGTCGTGTGGTCGTCCCATTTACACTGCAACGACACCAAGAGTCCGCCGATGGTCTGTGGCGCGGACTCTTGGTGTCGTTGCATTGTAAATGGGACGAAGACACGACAAAAGACGCTCCCAAAGACATTCGGCAGACCAAAATTGGTGTCGTGTCGCGCTAGTGTAAATGAGCCTTAAGAAAAAAGATGACAGGGAAGAGGCGCAAACGCCTCTTCCTTGTCATCTTCTTTCTTACGATTTTCGTATGTGGCGCTACACCCAAAGACCTGCTTGGGACATTAACCTTTGAAGTGTAGGTGTGGACTCATCATTACGACCATGCCAATGCCCTAGGATTGCAGGAATCTTGGTTACCGCGTGGTGAGAGGGGAAAAGGGGGTGGACCCCAACCCCCCTTATGAAATCCGGTGCACCGGAGAGCGCTGTGCTTGTTCACTGAAATCTGAATGATGTAAGCACTTGTATAAAGTTTTCTTCCTTACATCGACTTGCCCTGATGACAGCCCCGGCGCGACAACAACCCGTGTTCGCACCGGCCACGCAACCCCATTCCGAACAAAGGCTTAGCGCAGCCAGAATTTGCCTATATCTAAAGCGTGAAAGACCGTAATATGTTTTCTTTTAATTTATTACGATTAGAAAACCGATTAGACCTAATGAGTGGGGCTGTTGTGAACACATATAAGCAGTAATTAACAGTATTTAACAAATTAAGAGTAATTAACAGTATTTATGCTGTGACGAGATTCTTGTGATTATGTGAGCTACTGAAAACAAAAGAGTCAGGAACCCCCTCCCTTCTCCTCCTCACCGGTTGTAGTTCAAGCGACCGCCCCTCCTAAAATTAGTGGCTGGATCCGCCCCTGGTGGCAGGTGTATCTAAAAAAAGAAAGGAAGGCTCCTTCCTTGCTTCTACGTAGTAGATTAGTGGTTTCCAGTTTTGCTAAAGTGGCATAGCGCGAAACTAGAGGGGGAACACATCAACAAACGAAGACGAGAGCTTTCTTCCAGATTAAGCGTCTGTGTTCACTTCAAACATAGTAAATGCAGAAAGAAGAAAAAACAAAACAAGGAATGCGAAAGGAAACACAAAAAGAACCCTTTCCAAACGCTTTGTGGCCGCGCTGGTGTCTTCCTGAAATGCGAGTTGCCTTTTGTGACAAGCGTTTTATACAACTAACATATCGGCGACAGTTAAGTACTTCGCACTAAACCCCTTTTGATGCTTTGAAGGACGATTTGGAGAGAGAAGTTACGCTGATGCCACACGGCACCGCACCAAGATCTTTATAGCTGGTTTGTGGCCTCCGCGATCAGGTCCGGTTTCTCAGATGAGCGCCGAAAAAAGAAAAAAAAATTCCCCATCTCCCGCTAAAGGGAACCATGTGTGGATGGGAAGGAACGGGGAGATAATTAGCTTGAGCGGGAGGAACGTCGCCGCTCTCATTTCACGGCAGCGGTCCGGGCGCTCATCACAGCGCTAGACAGGAGAGAGAATGAGGCGCGCGCGCTCCGTCATTTCCCTACCGCGGAACTACCGTGGCGCCTCCCGCGGGAGGTATGCAGCTGTCACACCACCTGTCGTGCGCGCCGCTGCATGGAGCATTCCTAGAGGAGAGGACGGGGGGGACCGTAGGAGAGGAGAGAGAGGGGGAGGGGACGTGCATGTGCTGTGGGGGGTGTGGGACGCGGGAGCCGCTCGCTAGAGTAGAGGATTCCTAGAGGAGAGAGGGGGAGAGGACGCGCATGTGCTGTGGGGATGTGGAACGCCGGAGCCGCTTCGTAGAGTAGAGGATTCGTAGAGAAGAGAGGGGGAGAGGACGCGGGCGCCGCTCCGTAGAGTAGATGATTCCTAGAGTAGACAAAGGGAGTGAGCGTAGGAGAGGATAGGTCATGCGCTGTGGGGGGTGTGGGACGCGGGGGCCACTCCGTAGAGTAGAGGATTCCTAGAGGAAAGGAGTTCAGCGTAGGAGAGAGAGGGGGAGGGGGACGCGCATGCGCTGTGGGACGCGGGAAGGGGGGACGGAATAAGCCCCCCTCCAAACACATGCAAGCAAGATCAAGGAATGGGGTCAATCTGGGCGACAGACACCACCTGCCTAGCCATTGCTAAGCAGCCTCTCTGTGCTCTCGGCTATGACTCTGATGACTGTAGTAGTGGTTGACGGCCTTCATATTACTACAGTGTTCTGGTTCGCATAATGGGTGTTTCCCTACTTCATGAAAGTGGCCGGACGCGGGACGGGGGACGCGGGACGCTGGAGGGACGGACCGAGCCCCGAGGATAAGATGCTTCGCATCTAAAATCACAGCATATCCGCGGAGTGAATGATGATGAGTGGGCGAAGCTCCGGAGGTACATCATCAAAGACGTGATGGTGGTTGGTTGCATGTGGTCAAACGATGTGCATGTGAGACCATATCGCGATGCCATGTGTTGTATGGCATCGCGATCGTCATCACGCAGGTGGCTACTACGTACTACAAACTACAAGGGACGCACGACCCACGGCATAAGGAGCTTCGCCCCTCGCGATGCCATGTGGTGTATGGCAGCGCGATGATCATCGTGATCACGGCACACCACATTCCATGTGGCGTGCCGAGAGTCATGGTTACTCCCGCCGTTTACCCGCACTTTTCTGAATTCCTTCACTTTAACATTCAGGGCACTGGGCAGAAATCACATTGCGTCAGCACCGATAAACGGCCCTCGCGATGCTTTGTTTTAATTAGACAGTCGGATTCCCCCGGTCCGTGCCAGTTCTGAGTTGGCTGTTTTCTGCCGGCCGAAGCATAAGGAGCTTCGCCCCTCGCGATGCCATGTGTTGTATGGCATCGCGATCGTCATCGTCCGTGTGCCGTGATGGCAGCGCATCGTCATCACGCAGGTGGCTACTACGTACTACAAACAAGGGACACACGACCCATGGCATAAGGAGCTTCGCTCCTAAAAAAAAGCCGTTTGGTTCCACTTCTAAAAACCTGGAAAATCATCTCTAGAGCTGACATCATACCACCCTATAGCACTGGCTAGTTGCGTAGGGAAGCTGTTGGAACAAATGATCTTTGCTAGACTGGAGTAGTTCCTGGAGTGCCACAGAAACTCCGACAGCCCCGTTGCGAGAATCGAAGCCAGCTGCAGTGCACGCACCATTCCTGTATGTGCACAAGCCGTTCTGCATGCGCACAAGCAAGGGGACAGCGTGCTTGACGGAGGATCAAAACGAGGTTGGAGGCCAGTGGCTCGTGATATCAACAGACTCCGCGTTCGCTCTCTTTCGTCCTCGTTTGCTCTGTCGGTTACGCCGACAACGCCAATGGTGACGCCGATGAACGCGGGAGCGGGCGCCAAGGAGCTGCGCTCTAAAAATGCACCATCTCCCGCTAAAGGGAAGCATGTGTGGATGCGAAGCATCGGAGAGCTGGTTAGCTTGAATGGGAATTTTATTGAGAGCATAAATGAGAATGTATAACAGAAAACGGACAATGTGGTGGTTGCGTGTTTATTTAGGGAACGTGTGCGATTCCTTGCGTCGGTGCACGGGGTGCTTTGAGGACGACGGCCTTGTGATCGGTGAAGTGTAGCGTCAGGGGCTGCTGTTGAAGAGTTTTCATTGTGAAGTTTGCGAAGATGAGGTCTATGCACGTTCCCCTTATGGTTGTCGGTTGTATGTTGCCGTCGGAAATCCGTCGCAACGAGTATACGTCTATCATGTGGTGGACGAGCCAGTCGTTCGTGGTTATATCCACGTTGAAGTCACCCGCAAGTACGAAGGGCGTGTGGCTGTATGTCTTTGTGTACTGTGCCATTGCCTTCTCTGGGTAACGTTCGATGTTCTCTCTTGAGATGTTGGGTGCGATATACATTGTCATAACTATGATGTTGTGGTTGTCAAAGGAGATTGTAACGGCTGAGTGCTCTCCGTTGTTTTCTTGGCCGGTAGGTTGTCGATCTAAAGCTTTTGCGTGGAGATGGCGTTTGACGTATATGGCGACACCACCGGCAGGACGTTCTGCCTCTTCAGTACACACGATCGCTTCGTAGCCGTTGATCGTTGGTCTTGGGGCATTCCACGTTTCTGTGAAGCACAGGACGTCCGCTTTGGTTAGGACGGGATCACGTTTGATGTCTCTGGCGTGTGCGTTGAGGGACCCGCTATTTAGCAGTGCTATTGTGAAGTCTGTTTCGGGGTCGACGTCTTCTCGGAAAGCGCGGAGGTAACGATGAGTCACGGTGTCGAGACGATGGTTCTCAGCCTGGGTGGCATCTTCGGGCAATAGAGGGAAGGGAACTACGATCTTGGTAGTGGCGCTAGGCATGAAGGGTGCACCGAAGCGGCACTTCGTCCTCCCTCGCTTGTAACACGTGTGTGTGTGTGCGCATGCATCTGCGTTCGGCTGCGTTTCAGAAGAGAGGTGTCCAGCGTTAGCAGGCAATGGGCCATTTGTAGGGTGTTCGGCATATCGTCGCACAGCTCTTCTTGCGGCGCGTTCTCGAGCCACAGGATGGTGTGCATGTGAGCGCTACCACGTTGCTGGAACTCGACTCGCTTGAAGTAGTCGACTACGACGTAGGGCCGGAAAGGAGAGCAGCGCTTGTCACTTAGTATGTTAAGGATCACGTCGAGGATCCGGTGGGTGTAGATTGCGCACGTGTCGGGGTCGTTGTTGACCAGCTCCACTCTCTCCATGGCGTTGAGCTCCTCGATTACGCGGGAGCGTCCTTCGGGTCCGACGCGCAGCCGTTCTAGCGTTTGCAGCAGCCGGTCCCAGTGGACTTCCGATGCAGAGAGCGTCAAGACGACGTGAGGCTTTCCCAGCTGACGAATCATTGCGAAGAGCTCCTTGCGGCGGTCTTGCCAGTACTGAACTGTGTTGGGGACCCCCCGCATGAACACCAGGTCACGGTTCAGCACTCCGTCCAGGAACTCGCGCCCGCCGCTTTCCAGTTGCTGTCGCGTGAAGGAATCGGTGGTAGCATTCGTCCGAAACGTCATCCTCTTCTCCAGACACGTTGTGTCGCATCACCTTTGCGGCCATATAAAGCACGTGCTCGGGGGTCGCGCCGCGTCGGTCCGTTCTGCGAATCTCGCTACTCGCCTTGGTGAACGGCGTGGGACGGGGACCCGTGATGATGCGCGGAACGCCCAGATAGATGCGCGGGAAGGCGAGCTCTTCACCGTATTCGTCGAAGAGCAAAGAGATGGGAACTTTGCCTTCGCCCGGAGCCAGGTGCAGAATTAGCATGTTGTCGACCAGACCCCGCACTTCGTAAACCGAAGTGCGGAGTCTGGTCCCGCTGCGCACCTTCGTAAACCGAAGTGCGCAACGTCGTCGTAAACCATTGTTTGGCACATTACATTGAGCGCAACCGCTACTTGCAAGGGATCTTCCAGGTCCGTGATTTCGGGTAATCGCTCGATATCGTCTTCGTTGCACTCTACATCGTCGTCATCGAAATGTGACTGGTGGTTCCAATCGATCTGGATGTTCAAGTGCCGGTAGAGGGGACTCCGCTCCAGGTGCTTTAACCACGCGTGAACGGTGCTCTTCTTGACGAGACCGCGTTTGTGCGAAGCCTTACTGACGAGTTTTCGTTTGATGTGTACGTCGATGGCGGCGTCGTCGGCAACGTTTCTGGGAAGGCATTGCACGAGTTCCTGCACCTCGATGGGCACGTTCACGACTTGGCCCTTGATCCCGTATTGCCCGTTGCCGTGCGTGAGGCGTCGAATGCTCATGAACGGCAGACGAGGCGCGATGAGCCGTTCTTCGACCGGGTTCAGCTCGGGCAGATGTTCAGGTTTCGCCGAGTAGCGGTAGCCGTTGGTCACGCTCATCACGGGCACCTTGCCGCACGTTAACGCCTCCTTACAAGTTCAGCACACCATGAAATCACCGTGGTTCGCCGGTCCGAACTCTTGTCTCAGGACGCCCAAAACCGCGTCCGGTGTTGTTCGTTCTGCATGCTGCCGACCTTGGTCAGGTTGTTATCGAACCAAAGCCGGTCACACACACTGCAATTATGGCCAAAGCTCCGATCGAGGAAATCTCGCTTGAAACGCGTGTTAGCGCCACTTGTTCCCAGCAGTTCATTCAAGCGTGTCGTTCTCTTCGCCGCCGACTCGCGCACGGTGGCTGCTTCGGGATATGCCGCTCGACGTTGACGTTTGGATTCGGCTTCGCGTTGCCGCACAGCCCGGGATCCGCCGCTCGACGTTGACGTTTCGATTCAGCTTCGCGTTCCCTCGCCGCCTCGAGATCCGCTTCCCGACGTTGACGTTTCGATTCGGCTTCCCGATCACGGAGTTCAGGTTCCGCTTGCCGCCGTTCACGTTTCGATTCGGCTTCGCGTTCCCCGGCGTTGACGTTTCGATTCGGCTTCCCGATCACGGAGTTCAGGTTCCGCTTGCCGCCGCTCACGTTTCGAATCCGCTTCGCGTTCCCTCGCCGCCTCGAGATCCGCTTCCCGACGTTGACGTCTCGATTCGGCTTCGCGATCACGGAGTTCAGGTTCCGCTTGCCGCCGTTCGCTTTTCCTTTCGGCTTCGCGAGGCCCGAAGTTCGGGATCGCCCCGTCGCCGCTCCCGTTTCGCGGCAGCAGCCTGACCACTCATCTCGGCGGTGCACAGGAAATTGGTTGGTTGATCCTCACCTACCTAGCGCAACCGACCGCTGGGATCGGCCATAGGAGACAGAATGAGGCGCGCGCTCCGTCTTCTTCTTCATACCCCGGAAGTACCGCAGCGCCCCCAGCGGAGTTTGCAGGTGTCGCACCACGTGTCGTGCGCTGCTACGTACAGTAGAAGAAGAAGAAGAAGCTCTATTTCAATCCAATCTTGGCCCTTCCCCTGGAGTGGGTATGAGCCATATCAAACGAAACAACAACCAGGACCCAGAAAATTTCTACAGGACGGAAACGGCACGACCGTACGAGAGCAGATGCTGAAAGGAGCGACGGACAAAGCCCCCGCAAGTGGGTACCTAGCCATTGCTAAGCAGCCACTTTGTGCTATCGGCCACAACTCAAGTAGCTGTAGCGGTGGTTGACGACCTTATTGTATTACAGTGTTATGGTTCACATAATGGGCGCTTCCCTACTTGATGAAAGTGACCGGACGCGGGACGGGGGACGGGGGACGCGGGAGGGACGGACAGAGCCCCGACAATAAGATGCTTCGCATCTAAAAGAGAGAGAGAAAAGACTCCGCTCGTTAATTCGGTTGGGGAGAACACGATTTAAATATCAGGCGGCTGGTTCACGCTGTTACGACCGGCTCTGGAATTCATTAGAGAGCTTTAGCAAGTTTCGGAAATACGCTACCGTATTACGGTACTGCTTCTCCCTTCCTGTCAACGTTCGCCGAAGGACGCAGTGTCACTGGAACGGCGAGCGGCAAGGCACAGCGAGAAGGAAAGAAGGAACGCCACCGTACTGCCTTACCGTATTTGCGCACCGTACGTGGCGTATTTACGGAACTTGCTAAAACTCTCTATTATGGTAGGCACCACTGTGCGTGAACCTGTCAGTCCCCCAAGGATCTGCGCATGGACAGAGGCACAGAGCGCCGCATTTTCCTGGAGGGTTCTTGCAGGCGTGGTAGAGCGAGCCAGGAATGCTGCCGTGGACGGGTTCGATGGAACACTACGGAGGGTATCACGAACACCCCTTTCGCGACGCCGTTAGCACGTGCAGGGTTTCGAGACAGCAGCCGCCTTCTCCGAGGTCATTGACTCCCCCCCTTCCCCCCCCCCAATTGTCCTTAGCACCACGGTGTAAGAAAAATAATTTCTTACACCGTGGTCGAATCCCGCCACGCGCGAGTCCCAACAGTGCCCATAGTGCAGAGTACAATGCACCGCACTATCGGCGAATCAAATGACACTGCCGGAATTCACCATGGCGGCGCTAGCGACGTGGCTGACTTTGCGCCCCCCCCCACCACGTGCGCACGCCTATGCTTCTTTGTATTGTGTCACCGCTCATAAACGACTTTCAGGAGGATGGCCCTGCCCGTGTGCCAGGGGTATAACATTGTTGGCATGCTCAAGCAGGAAACACATTCCAGTTCTGTCTGAAGGTGCATAATGGAACGCGTGTTCAGCTCGCTTTCAAAAAAGGCGGGGGTTATCCAGCTTCGCACCTAGAAGATGGCAAGTGATGGGTGCATGTCGCCGCGAAGAGCCAAGGCCACTGCGCACGGTCTAAAAAATTTCGCTTGCCGAAAAATTCCTGTCGAGAAGGTCTTGGGGAAAGGGGGCGGGGCCGGTGGCTTTGAGGGGGGCGGGGGGGCGATCGCCCATTCGCCCCCCCCCTGGATCCGCCACTGCTCTGCATTTGTCTCTCTCTCTGTGTTTCCATCTCTCTCTTTCCTTGTTCCTTTTTATTTCTCTCTTTCTTTCCCTTTTGGTCGTGGTCTCTGTTTCTTCTGCTTTTTAAGCGCGGAGCACTTTAGGGGTCCAGGTTGTCGTATGCTGTCGTCGCCGCTTGGCGTAAAGCTCCATGTGTAGCATATTGAGCGCACGCTCGCTTCAAGAAGTCTTCTTCATCTTGTTCTTCGAGCGCCTTGATAATGATCACTTATCATCATCAGGAAAAAAGACGTATACTCCGTTTCACAAGCTGTTGGCACTGCAGCCAAAGTAGGGCTCTCTCGTCCAATCAGAGCTGTGTGAGCACAGCAAATTGTCCCTCAACAATTTTAGCAATCTAAAACTATTTTGCTCAATACAAACGCATAAAGTGACAGTATGGTTAAGATTGGTGTTTTAAAGCGTCCAAAGTGTTTTATTAATTCGCGAAATAGACAAAGCCCGCACCGACACGGCTGAGCGGAGGCTTGTTGTGAGGTGGTTATGCGGCGCTTTTCCGCAATATAGCGTCGCCCGGAGTTGGTCGTGTGCAGTCGTGTGCCTTCAACGCGCCCCACAAACTGCCGCCGGTGAGCCATCCATCGAGTGCGCGATTTTCCCAAGCTGGCGAAGCAGATAGCTTCAAACGCTAGCGCTTCGCGTTGAATGCGGGGAGAGTGCAAGCGTGGATTCATTTACCAAGAGGACGGAAAGACCTACCCAGATGAGCGAGCGAACGCTCTATCGGTGGAAAGCGCTGGCGGAAAGTCCTACCACCGAACAAGCGTTCTTCGGGCGAAGAGTGAGTGAGTAAAAAAATTGAAGGACACTTTGTACATTCCAAAGTGTGTTCGGCGAAAGCGTGTGGCCATTCCACTGATTATGCCATGTCTTTTTGCTTTTACACTCTCAGTGGGATAACACACAAACCGAATGGGTGCGTGTTTTCTTCTTTAATTATTTACCGCGAATCGCAGCGAGACGCGAGACTCATCTTCCTCCGTTCGCATGCGTTAGTATTTTCTCGCGCTTTGCGCATCGGGCAAACGCCATCCGCGTTCCAGCGCTTAACTTGACGGACCCTTTGTCAATTTGAAACTGTATTCCGTGAACGCCTGGATCCATTGAGACGGCGTCAGTCAGAATGATTGAAAACTCTGGGCACAGCGACGCTACGCAAGCAAAGCGCGAGCGCTATGGAGTCCGACGCGACCGGCGTCCGTCTGCGCATCCCGGCGGCCACCTGGCTCCGTGCCAGAGCTCGGATGGACGGACGGACGGACGGACGGACGGATGGATGGATGGACGGACGGACGAACAGACAGACAGACGGACGGACGGACGTCGGACGGACACCGGACGGACGTGAGCATGAGACATTAGAGGCTTTCGCCTTAAAGATTACACCATCTCCCGCTAAAGGGAACCATGTGTAGATGCGAAGCAGCGGGCGCTAACGCTTACACTGGCGGCAGCGTTGACGCTGGCGCTCATCGCAGCGTTGCACAGGAGAGAAACCTGGGGGGCGCAAAGCACGCAGTGATGGACCGGTGTTTCCTACTGGAACATCCCAATCGCTGCGAATGGGCAATGAGAGACAGAAGACTCGGACTGAACACAGAGACCCGCAGTCCGCTTGTAGTTAACGCGCTCGCTGCGAATTTTTTATCGTTCGACAACGCACAGGAGAAATCTCCCACCGGCACTACTTTGCAGGTCAAGATCCATTGCCATATATACGGGCTGGCGAGTGAAGGGTTGTGCAGCGAGAGCAGTCGGTTTTTCAACCAAGCAACTCGCTAGCAGACGCTGCCTGCGTCGGCGTCGCGAGGCGAGAGAGGGGGGAGCGTAGGAGAGGGGAAGACGTGCATGTGCAGTGGGGGTGTGGACGCCGCGGAGAGGGATGCCTAGAGGAGAGAGGGGGGAGCGTAGGAGGGGAGAGAGGGAGGGGACGCACATGCGCAGTGAGGGTGTGGCCTCCGCGGGGAGGGATGCCCAGAGGAGAGAGAGGTGGAGAGGCGGTTTCTATTTTTATTTTTTTTAGATGTGAAGCATCTTATGGCGAAGCTTAATCCGGTGGTGGTGTGCGGCGTGACCTCCCTTACTGCGCATGCGCAAACCCTTTCAAAAAAAAATAAAAATAAAAAACCTCCTCTCCCCCCCTCTCTCTCTCCTCTACGCATCCCTCCCCGCGGCATCCACACCCTCACTGCGCATGCGCCGCCCCTCCTCTCTCCCCCTCCTATGCTCCCCCCCCTCTCTCCTCTAGGCATCCCCCTGCCCACGCTCCCACTGCGCATGCGCGTCCCCCCCCCTCTATCACCTCTCCTACGCTCCCCCCTCTCTCCTCTAGGCATCCCTGCCCACAGCGTCCACACCCCACTGCGCATGCGCGTCCCCCCCCTCTCTCTCCTCTCCTACGCTCCCCCCTCTCTCGCCACACGACGCAGACGCAGGCAGCGTCTGCTAGCGAGTTTCTTGGTTGAAAAAACCGACTGCTCGCGCTGCACAACCGTTCACTGTCCATCCCGTATATATGGCAATGGATCTTGACCTCCAATGTGGTGCCGGTGGGAGATTTCTCCTGTGCGTTGTTGAACAATAAAAATTCGCAGCGTGCGCGTTAACTAAAAGCGCACTGCGGGTCTCTGTGTCCAGTCGGAGTCTTCTGTCTCTCATTGCCCATTAGCAGCGATTGGCATGTTCCAGCAGGAAACACCGGTCCATCACTGCGTGCTTTGCGCCTCCTCAGTTTTCTCTCCTGCGCAACGCTGCGATAGCGCCAGCGTCAACGCCACCGCCAGTGTAAGCGTTAGCGCCCGCTGCTTCACATCTACACATGGTTCCCTTTAGCGGGAGATGGTGTAATTTTTTTAGTGGGTTGCGCATGCGCAGGGGGGTTGCGGACGGACGGACGGACGGACGCCGGACGGACACCGGACGGACGTGAGCATGAGACATTAAAGGCTTTCGCCTTAAAACTTTTTTAAAATATCCGGCGGAATTGTGCGGGGCGGGGCTACAAGCACCCCAGCCTAGGTGACGGCCTCAAGTCGTTGGACACGGGCGGCTTCCTGGGCGTGCCGGACGGCCCACAGTTGATCGGCGAGGTCATGACTGAGCAGAGCCGCCTCCCATCGCGCCTCGCGGTTCGAGACTGCGACGTCTACCCGGTTCGTAGGGGACTGCTGCTCGCTACCGGTACACTCCCCACAGCATGTGCTGCAGCGTCGCTCTGGCTCCGCACGCTTTACAGTCGTCGGACGTATAAATGTCTGGATAACACAGGCGCAGGATCACTGGGTTTGGGTACACTCACAGAAGTAGAGGGAGTACTTGAAGAGCAGGGCAACTGCATTACTTAGCAACTGCATTACTTTAGTGCTCCTTATATTTTTGTGTTTTTTCCAAATAAAAATTCACTTGTTAGTTATGCGCCTGTGCTGTTGTTTCTTCCTTTGTCCACGTTTTTTTCGCGCAGTTTCCTCGTACTGCATTACTCTCGCCGGAGTTCTTTTAACTCCGTGGGGGAGTAGTGCAGAGTTAGCCGCCGAACGTACTCTTTCCTTGAAGAAATAGTAAAATAGGCTGCGAACGCTCTGCTACTCAGGCGGAGTTCCCAATCTATGCAACTCTCGTGCCGATGCGGCGTGAATGGGGTCTGGCACTCCGTCTTTGGCGGACGAAGTATACAATGTAGCGCCTGCATCTCACCACCGCGACGCCTCAAAGCAATGTAACTTGTCTCGTAACCATACGCCTTTGAGCGTAGACGCCACAGATGCAAGTTTATTGCGTCATGTTAGTAGAATAACTTTCAGTGATAGCAAAAGTATGGTTTTGTGATTGTGAACGTTTCATTCCCAGAACTCCAACAGCGGCACCTTCGAATCAAGGAACAGCGGCAACTTCTAACTCGTGGCCAAAAGTTAGTTTATGGCACAGGCTAATTGCCACTAGAGTAACGTAGACACTCGAGACATTCGTAAAAAAAAAAAAGAAAAAAAGCGCCTTACAGAAAAAAAAAAAAAAGACTCGGCCAGGAGAATTCGACCTCGCCAGGCGAGTACTAGCTCTACCACCACGCCATGTCTCACTGCGCTGACTACACTGTAAACAAACTTCACGGGTCGCATTCTGAACACAGACGTGATTGTCTTTCCCATCTAAACCTTGCGTCTTCATAAGATGGAAACTGCTGCCAGCCACGCATGACATGCGGCTAAGGCCAACAGCGCCAACTTTCTTTCAGAATTCATAACATGGAAAACAAAATATACAAAAATTACAAGGATCTGGGGCGGATTATCAGCTGTTACTGCCAAGTACGAGAGCCGTTTCTCGCTCTTTCCGTTGGTTGACGTGCACAGAAGTTTTATGTCGACTGTAAAGTCGTTCGATAAGTACGCACGTATTTAATTGAATAATCTGTATTTTCTTGTGCAAGCGACGATATGCTAGTGCAGCAGCTCTGTCAGTGTGCAGATTTGCATCGTTGTACCGATAGCTGCAACTACCTAACCGATCGCTAAAAATCAAATTGAATGCGCAAGACAGTATGCCGTCATGTTACTTCAATAAGGCGTACCAAATGACAAGCCTGTGTTTTCACGTACGAGTCAGCGAAGTGCCGGCGAGTGCGCCCGGCGGCTATCTGCGGTGGCCTGTGTGCACTAGCTGGCTGAAAGCGCGTCGCATCGACGCTCATCGCTCCTTGTGCGGACACCGTACGCAAGAAACCATGGTTCAGTCAGGTTAACCGATGCCAAAGCTCTACTGTACAGTCATGATTACTCATCGGAATCGCGTATGATTAAGCCCAGAAGCGCCGATGACATGCAGACGGATTCGGCCGGTACGCTAGGCCTACCTTCGCTGGGAGTCGTACTCGTACGGGTCGTATTTGGCGATCTCGGCGAAAGTGGCTCGTGAAGGTTGAGGTTTGCTTATTTCTCAAGCCTCTCACTATCCCATTAGAGTGTACCCGAGGTAAGCAAAACTGTAACGATTGCCAGAGATGCGCTTGAGTTTTGGTTTTGCCGACCGGCGTTGTTTTTCTGGCGTACTTGTAGTATGCCGCAGCACCGCAAGTCGGATCGGACGCCGGATCGTAACGTTCGTAGATTATTCCTCGGCCAGCCCTGCTGAAAGATCGTACCAACTATATTTGTAAGCGCGAAGCTATAGCTCCCAGACTTATGAACCACATTGAGCCGATATGACAGAATGCCAGCTGATAATTGAAATTTAATAACGAAAATGGCGTTCAATGTTAGGTAGTTTTATAGTAAAAGGCAGACGTGCCTACAGTGATCCTAACGATCACCAGATTCTTACACGGGCTCGGTGTATGTTTGTCTTTAAATACGCACAATAGAGATGTTGCGCCACCGGCACTAGAAGGGGGGGCCGGACATCGTGGGTATATATACCGGTTGCTGAAAGTATGATTGTCCGTAGCGCGAGCGGTATATGTTCAGTGTTGCTATTTTGCGTACGATTGTAATGTGTGTGCCGATGCCTGTCCCGTATATGTGACGTAAGCTTCAAAAATCTCAACCTGTTCACTGTTAGATTGTAGAAAATGCTCGACAATTATTATTATTATTTTTTACGTTAGTCCTAGCAGAAAGAGTGATTCTACTCTTGGAGGGAGTTGATGCACTCTAGCCAGACCTGCCGATTATAAAATTCTGTGAGAGAGTAGCGTAACTCCCGCAGAGAGTGTATGCACTCCATTTCAGAAGCGTGACTTTACTCTGGCGAGAGAGCTTGTTCACTCGCTCAGCCAGAGTACCAGAACTCTGTCGGGAGAGTGTGCCTACTCTGTGTAGCAGAGAGTTCTCAGCACTCCTGAAAAGAGAGTGAAATATGGGACAAGCGTTTACTCTCGCAGCGGGGAGTCGCTAGCGCTCTCTTAGGGCTGTGAGTGTACGTGTGAGTCTGTAATTGCCTCCAGGCAACCTCGTGTTTCTTGTTTAGTTTGTCGTGGGGTGGTGGATATTTGCATCTGTTCAATCTGTAGTGTTGTGTGATGTCTCTGAAAGTGGTCATGCGATCCCCTCACGTCCACTCCCGCATCGTTCTCGAGGTGTGCGAGACATAGGGACTGCCGGCAGGCGCCACAGCTCGGCGTGCAAGGCCTCGAGCCGCGGCGTGGGCAGTCGCGTTGCCCGCGAGCGGAGGGTCCATGTGGGCGGAGGTTCATACGAGGAAACTGTCATTTTTGCGGCAAATGCTGCCTTCACGAATTTTGAAAATGTGGGCCGCTTCGCGGGAGATCCGGCCGCGGGCGTAGTTGCGTATGGCCGAACTGGACGATTTTGACCTGAGCGTCTTCCGATGGGTGGTGTAGATCTTTTCTGAGACAGGTGAAATTCCAACTGTCGGCAAGGTGGTGCAGCGTTTCGAAGAGGATGAGACGCTATGACCGTCTCCACAACGACGATGCAGAGGATGCTGAAGCAGCTTGGCCACAAGTACAAGGAACGCTCTCTGAACGGTTCATAGAAGGGACGCATATTGTGCAATGTCGTCGCCGATTTCTGCGGAGCTGCGACACCAGATTCAAGTTGTGATGAAGACAATGACATGTGAACCCCATTAAGAGGCTCACGGCAATCATTACGTGGTGCGTACAGGAGGGCATCATTCCACTACTGCTGCAGTGAGGGTAGCCAACATAAAAAATAAAAGAAAAACATGTTTTATTATGTCGGCTAATAAAGCTTCGTGTTGATTGATGCAATCATTCGCTCGTTAATTGACTAAATGATTCACTTAAATTGATTGATTGAATTATTAAAGTAAATATTTTTGCTATACCCGTGGCGTAAACATTTGCAACAAGCTCTGATGTGACGAAAACTCATAGGAACAGGTGACACTGAATAAAAATAGACAAAGCCGGACCAGTTCCTTTGGAACGGAAGTCGGCCTGTCCAAAAAATAAACAAAATAGATCAAGCTGGGGTCAGGCGCCCCTTGCTACAAAATTAGAAAGTCACAGTTTCGCCACAAGGCGAAGCAATGAATGCGATAGCAACAACTTGGAACGTCAAGTGACGAATGGCAAGCAGTTCGAAACGTGCAGCGCGCTCCTCACGCACACATGACGAACGAAAACAACACGCACAGGAAGAGAGCGAACAACGTTCACAGCTCGACACTTAACGCGCTGCTCAAACAAAAACGACGCACGAAACGTATTCACAGGTACAAACGAGTGCGAACTAACACGTGTGACAGTTGTTACTTCGCTGTGTTTGAAAAGCGTGTTCTTTTCGCAAGCGGAGGGGGGGGAATGCAGTGAGCGAAGTGACCTTCGCGCGCGCGCACGGACGTTTCCCACCCAGGGGCAAAGTGCGCGTCGGAGAGGAGCGCATGAGCGCGCGCGTGGCGACGAGCGAGGCGCCGAGCTAAATCCTGTCGAGCGCGCCCTTGCGCCATCTCGCTGGTAATACTGAAAACACGCTGTATATAAATAGCTCGCCATTTGAACGCTGAAAGATGTGCGCTTTCATCGCTAGCGGTCAGCGCCGCGCGCTGCAGAGCGAGAAGTCCCCTCGGTCGATGCCGCGCTTCGGAAACATTTTCTTAATTATTTTTCTTTGTGGCTTTTATTAATATATAGATACATATACATACACGGGACATGACGCCGACGGCGAAAACTAGCCGAGAGTGTCCATTAGAGCTGTGCACGGGCCGTACTTTCGAGCCCGAGCCCGGCCTGGGCCCGTCGACTGCACTGAAGGCCCGCCCGAGCCCGACGCCATAGGGGCTGCGAGCCCGCCCGGCCCGGCCCGACGCATATTAACAAAAGCCCGGGCCCAGCCCGGTGCGTCCCGCCATTATGTAGGTTTGCTGCGGAGACAAGATATCGCTTTGCGATAATGTGGCATTTTATTCAACAATATCAAAGTGAAACATAAGCAAGCGACATCTTGCAGTCTACACTCGAAGCCAAAAGAGAGCAACGGGGGGTATAGGGGTTCCTCCTTTGAGGGAGTAACTGCATTGCCACTCCCATTACTCCCCTAAAAGGAGCAACTGCAAGGGGATGAACCGTTACTCCCCTTTCAGTTGCTCCTTCAAAGGATGAACAGTTACTTCCTCCAGTTGCTCCCCGAGAACCAACCGTTACTCCCGCCGCTTGCTCCCCGAAGACCAACGGTTAGTCTTTACCGTTACTCTCGCGTTTTTGCTGTTACTCTCTGAGTAGCAACTGTTCATGCTTCCATTACTCCTAAGGGGATGAATATTTATCTCGAACATGCATTTCAGATGCTGAACACATGGCCAGAGCTCCTTGGCAGAGAACTGCTTGGGTGCTTATAACACAAAATGTAGACAAATTTAAACGAAAAGAAATGCTTTATTATTTTTTCTTTTTTTTATGCAACGTGTGGGCACACACAGAAGTGGAGTTGAGTTCGCTGCACACCGCTGCCAACACCAACCGAGCGGCATAATACATCAAAGGCTTCCTGCGTCTTCAGATGAAAAACTGTCGAATTCCCAGCACAGGGCAGTCTGCGTCATCATGGCAGAAACAAGGTAAACTTCTTCGACTGTGAATGACTCGAGCTGCGCAGGGCTGTTGCTTCCAACAAGCTAGCGCCTTCGAATGTCACTGCAGGCATTCCATGTGAAGCATCTCGTTGCTGCAAAAAAGAAAAAAAAATGAAGGGTTTCACACGTAAGCACAGACAGGCAGTTTGCACTAAAAAGCGATCCTTTCACATACGTAACACATAGAAAAAGTTTGCACTTACCGAAATTCACTTGCCTTCTGCATTTTTGCACAATCAGGAACAACATTAACTGCGGTATCCACTAACACGAGAAAATCATCATAGACATGCAAAAATAAATAAATAAAAAATAAAGAACATGCATCAAATATTGTTTTATTTAGTTGCAGTAAAGTCTGGTTAAGAAGACGCAAGTGGGGGATCAGCCTAATTACGCGCAAGTGGTAAAGCTCAAACGGCGTTATTGAGCTTAGTAAAACGACATGAAATTTCTGACGATTAGTAGTGAAGTCAAAACGTGACTTAAACGACTAAGTTTCACCAATGCTTCGCAGCGCATACACATTACTTGGTGCAGAATAATAACGACTGCACCCAGATGAACCTACATCATTTATCTGTGGCTCTAACAACGCTCAATTTTGTGAAGGTTGTACATCATTAAAGAAAGGAAAAACAATCAGCCAGCTGCTTGAGAAGTCAACACATTGCGCATGCCGTGCACAAGCACAACTTTGGGGGTCGAGAACGCCACAAGCAATGCTAGACTGTAATTACCTACAGTGTACAAGCATTAAATGTAGTTGGAAATGCAACGCAGTTCGTCACCACTTACCTGCAAGATGATGGATGCAGTCTTTTGTCCGGCGAGCAAACTGGTGCTTTGCAGATAGCTGAAAACGTCGTGTTTACGTCGTGTTTGTTCCATCCACCAGCGAAATCCACAGCAGTGTTGCGCTCTCGAGAGATCAGCATACACCAAGCTACACGACGAATAAATAGAAACGCAAATCTGCGAAACACACGCACGAGCAAAACATGGCACATCGGCATGCCCGTCGACCACCAACCATATGAATAAGAGTAGTGCGAACGTGAAGCACGAACGTGCAGTAGTGCGAACGTGCAGCACGGGCGTCAGCGCAATGCTCTTAGTGTGTTCCCTTATTTCACTCATAAAAAAAAGGTTACTCATACTATGACTAATAATTCTTCAAGCGCAAACTGTGTTTCAAAGCTTTCTGTGTACGACTATGTAGGAAATAATGATTTAACGATCATTTAGTAAGAATTACATCGCTTGCTATGCTAGCGCCACAGTTGCAGCTAGCGAGCAGATTTGTCATGATTATGCATTTTACGTTGAAGTGTACTACTAAGTTTCGCAAATGACGAACGGCGTGTCTGGGCATGTTTTTTTTCTCCTTTCTTATTTTGAAAGCCTCGTCATGCCTCGTTTTTCACGTGTTTCGGTGTTTGATCGGCTTTGACATAGCTTTGACGACTTTCTCGGTGCTGCTCTTGGGCGTGTGTTTTACGAAGACCTGCCGTCTTAACGCAACATGTAGCGTACGTGTGTTGCGGCAGCTGTATTCGCTGACTTTCTGTCGTCAGCCAGTGCTGCTTTTATTATCTGTGGATGCTAAAATAATTAAGTGTTGTGGTGTGGTGCAGTGCGGCGAAAAAAAAAAAGACAAAAATCTGGCCCCTGAATGCAAATGCGGGTGCCTGCATATTTGTCTGCGGTGTCCTTTGGGGAGTAACGGTTGCGTGACGAGAGCAAGTGCTGCCGTTCCTCCTTCCGTTGCTCCCTTTCAAACACGAGACTAAAACACTTGCTCCCCTGTTTTTGAACGTGTCAGCCATCTTGTTCCACTTGGTCTTTTTGGGGAGTAACTGTTACTCTCAAGGACTAAAAGGAGCCGTTGCTCCCTTTTTGGCCCTTTTTGGCTTAGAGTGTATATATACACAGATGACAAGATGACGTGTCAATACAACAGGCTGTCCAATGATTCGGGCTTCAGTGACATGCGGCGTTCTTTCGTCGCATCTTCCACCGCTGTGAAGTTCCGTTCGCTGCTCGCACTGGTAGCCGGAATTGCCAATAACTTTTTCTCAGGCATAGAGAGCTTGCGATAATAGATGCGAAGCAGCTTATGACGGAGTTCAATCAGGTGTGCCGCGTGACCACCCTTACTGCGCATGCGCAAACCCTCTCCACACACCTCCTCTCCACACACCAAATAACATCTGTGGCAGCGCCGTAGCCAACCTCCCTCTCCCCACATTCCCCCTCCTCGTTTAGATAAAAGGCTCGCGTTAGGTCGTACACACGCTCAGTCACTGCGCCGGCTGCGCCGGTGACATGACTTCCAACGTCAACGTCGGCGCCAGTTGCAGTAGTACCTTAACGCCTGCCGAGATCGTGGAGCAGCGGAAGGCTCGACGCGCCGAAGCGCATCGTAAACGTCGCCAAGCGGACCCCGAGATCCGGCCTAGGGAAGCCCATTGCAAACCGCAACGTCGGCGGGAAACTGCTACGGATGAAACGCGGGCTCGACATACCGAAGCGCAACGGCAGCGTCGGCAAGCAAACCCCGCTTCGCATCGCCTCATGGTCCCCTTTAGCGGAAGATGGTGTAATTTTTCAGACTCTTTGTTCTTCCAGAAGTTTAGTACCTCAGATGAAGGACAGGGAGATGATGGATAGATAATGACAAAGCTTATCTTGCGTGTTCATCGCTACGTGCAGGAAAAATATTCTGGCACAGCGTCTATATTTTGGCCTTGATACGGGCTTTTGACCTGGCCCGGCCGCCTGAAAAAAAACCCGAGAAGAGAAAACAACGGCCTACCCAAGCCCGGCCCATGGGCCGGGCCGGGCTGGGCTTTCGGGCTACCCGGAGCCCGTGCACACCTCTAGTGTTCATATAATTGCTATCGCAATAAAAGTAAGTAGTATAGTACACATTTTTTCCACGCAGGTACACTTGTCTGATTCACGGAATTGATATTCGCGTAGGAAGACAATTATGTAGTGCGCTCTATCGTGATTGGCGGAGGGCGCCCGTACCTTGAACAGTACTGCCAACAGCTTGTGAAACGGGAGTATAGTGCGTTTGGCGTAACGCAGGCAAAAACATTATATATATATATATATATATATATATATATATATATATATATATATATATATATATATATAAAGAGGAAGCAAGCGCGAAATAGAAAGAGAGAAAGGTAAAACTGGGAAGAAAAATGAAACGACCAATCAAGAGACAGAAATAGATAAAAAGAGAAATAAATAAAAATAACGAGAGAAAACGAGACAGAAAAAAAAGGGGAAAAGGAGAAAAAGAAAGAGAGGAGGAAACAAAAATATAATCGAAGGGAAACAAAGAAGGCTACCCAGCTCCGCACTTCCTGAAGGCTTGGCGCCCCTAGTGCTCAGCTGCCTGAATTTTTTGTCTCTTTCTATCACATTCCCTCTCTTGCTTGGTCTTTATCTGTATTTATCTTTCTCTGCCTTTATTCTCTTTATTTCTCTATCTTCTTTTCCTCTTTCGTTCTATTCATTTCTTTCTTTGTCTGTCTTTTTTATTTCTTTCTCTATGTTTTTCTGTCTTTTCATCTTCTCATGTCTTCCCTTTACATTTCTCTCTTTTGCTCTTCGTCTTCCTTTCTATATCTTTCTTTCCTTCTCTTTGTCGCGTTCATTCTCATTTGACACTCACGCAGGAGGTGTGAGTGTCGTAGCTTCTCTTCCTGTCTCCATCATGACCTTCATCACTCCTTTCACCCATTTCCCTTTTCCCCTGCGCAGAGCAGCAGGCTAAAGCGCGCAAGCTCAGGTCGACCTTCTAGTAAATCCGCTTTCACTCTCCTTTCACTCTACCTAATGGCCGCGAAGAGTTACGGACTCGCCCTCTATCGGACGCGCCTCGATTGCGTGCTAGGCAGGATACCGCCGCGCGCTCTCCATAGGATTTGCTGTCGGCGCTCTGCAAAACACCTCGCGGAAGCGCTCCAGGACATTTCTGTGCATACTTTCGAAGCTAAATACGTTCTTTACTGCTAAAATAATAATTTTCGACGAACAGAAAGCACAACATAGTTAACAGTGCTGTCTCTTTGCAGAAAACGGAGCGCCCGCTTCACGTGGTCACTGCGATGGAGACCCCTGTACCGGCTTCTTGCGTGAAATGTAGTCAGTCGCTGAGCGCAAGCTATGTGAAATATCTCGTTAGAGTAGACTGCCTGTATAACCACATGGATAATAACACAAAGAAGTCTCAAGCCAATAATCCCACGGGTTCGCGGCGACCGACGGAGCTTGAATGAATGTTCGTACTGATGGTGTCGCTTTCGCGACGAGCGTGTTTTAGCCCCGTGCCGTGAACGTTCGGCCGCAAAATATGAGAATTTCTGAGTACACAAACAACTATTGCTGCGCGGACGCTATCAAAGCAGTTCAAAAAAAATTTGTTACAATACTAATTCGGCGCGCCTATATGAATATCCCGTCCCGACAATTGAACGTTTTTTTTTTTGTCAAAATTCGTGGATGTTTCAATATTATTTGACATGTTTCCTCGCACTGCATATTCATCGGTCTTCTAAGCGAGTAATTTCCGCTGCTTCTGTTATTTCAGTTAGTTCGTTTCGTTTGGTGCTCAGACAAAGCGTGAGAAAATGTGATGCCTTTTTTTAACGTTCCCTTTGCATTACACTGAACTTGCCGCTCTCTATCATCACCACATTCATAAACCAAAGCTTCACCGCTTTGAGATTGCTGGTGGAAGGAGAAGTGGCCTACGAGGCCATGCAATAGCATGCAACGCTAAGGAAACGAAAGAAAATACAGTAAGGTCGCCGGACTTGTTCCACAAACATCGGCGTGAACAAGGACCCACGTGAACATAGCGGCGATAGAAACAGAAGTTATTGCAGATAACCTGCAGCTGCAAAGTAGGGTAACAACGACGCATACAGAGTGAAATGCAAAATGTTAATGTCCAGCATTATTTTGGCGAGTTGCCCAACAATTATGCCAGTATGTCGTGTCTAAAGCGAACAGCGCGGCATCTTTTGCACATAAATATGGCTCCAAGAAAATGCGTCGGGTTGGAGAGGCCCAACTTGAGTTTGAGAGTGGCACAAATAAATGTGGGCTTTCTAGCACGTAATGTTTGCATTATGAGAATGCACGATTGACTGAAGGAATGTTATTGCCAACATATAGACTCCCAAAGCATCGCTCAGTGGCGCTGCGACTCTGGACAGGCAGCGCCATCTCTGGCGGAAAAATAGAAACTGGGAATATACGTTGCGCGTTTTCCTTTCTCTCCGCCGCGCTTCCGCTCGTTTCCGTGCACGTGCAGTGCTTTCGCGCTGCGCTTGCTGCGCCTCGCAAAAAAATAGAAACTGGGGATAAGCGCCGCGCCTTTTCTCTTCTCCGCCGCGCTGCCGCTCGCTTCCGTGCGCGTGCAGAGCTCTCGCGCAGCGCTCCGCTATGTACCGCTTGAAAAAGATCTCCCCACTGGACAGGCACTTCGAAAAGCGAACGTAATCAAATGAGAGAAGTTCGTTAATCACGGTTATCGATGTTCCACGTTGTCGACTATGAAAAACATGTGATTATTGTTTAGATGTGCATGCTGGCAGTGGCAAACGCGTACTGTAGTGAACGAACTTTCGCGGCGTGCAAAAAAAAAAAGTGAAAGAAACAAAGACTACACGGCCGTGGCACTAAAAAAGCCTGAGAAGGTTCGAGTCATGCCCTCCGTACCGCTGGAGCATCACCCGCTGACTTAGCCACGAGGCGGCTAGCTTAGCTTAGCTTTAACCGCTGCGAAGCAAGTAGAACTGCTCGCCTCGTCTGTCTGTCTGTCTGTCTTTTTTTTTTTTGCGCTTCTCGATTCGTGCTTGCATTCCCTTTTTATGAGAATATCGACTTTACAGGTGTATAAGACCTGCTGCGCGAACTCGGCTCAGCGTGAGAGGTGTCGAATTTCAGGCGCGATGTGGTATCGGGCGACGAGCTCGCTCAAAGCGCACCCGTAAACGCACACTCGAAGCAATGTACGAGTGCGCGGTGCACGTGAAAGAAACCGCACAATCTCCGAAGATGGCAATAACAATTCCTGAATTAAGTGCCAGTTAGAATCAGCGGCTTAAATATATACCACCCTAACAAAGCGACAAAAACAGAACAAACCAGCAAAACGATGTGAAGTTAGCTGAAAATGCACAGGCGTTCGTTCCGGCGCGATGATGCAGCCTTGTGCGGAGTTCAGTTGAACGCAACGAACACCGCAACGCTAACCGCGGTATGAAGTTTGTGAGTGTGAACATCGACAACGACAGCTAGGTCTCACAAACACGAGGAATCAAAACACAAAGTTGCTTCAACATACAACCGTAATTGGATGTAAAAATGCGAGACGGCGAGCAATCACTACTGCAGTCGTTGCATGCACGCGCCGCGTTACGTACTGATTCAGGTAGTCGAAAGAATTGATTTCAAGCGAAGAATTGAGTCAGCGAAAACGGAAGGCGAGGCAGATCTAGAACTTTATTCCTTTAACTGCGATGATACACGCTTGTGGACTTTCTTTCTCGTACGACTTGTCCGGGAACTGATACAGTTTTACAGGCGGATCGCGTGCCTTGGTACTGTCTGCACTGCTGTGGCACACGGTAATACTTCGGACCACGCTTTCACTTTCGTGGGGTCGCTTCTACCATCGCGGAAAAGCAGCTTCGCAAAGCAAGCCTCTCGGTTCAGCGAGCCAAGCTCTCACGGCACAACGTGTAAGCTCCCCGCACCGACCGAAGAACGCGTGCGCACGCGTGCCGCCGCTGTCGGCTGTCGCTCTGTCGCTGAAACAGGCGCGCCCTCCGCGGCGCTAATTCCCAGTTTCACCAGCGCTTCTCTCCAGAGTCGCAGAGCGGCGCTGTCGTCGCTCCGCAAACTTGAGCTTTGGTTCCCTATATGCAGCGCACATCAGCCGCAGCATTTGACTCGCTCGCTGTGTACATCCACCAGCAAACGTCGTGTATAGCTTATGAAGCCGAAAGCCTCCGATGCCTCATCAAACCGTAAGACTGACAGTCGGCGTCGCGCGTCGGCGGCGTCAGCACAGTAATGCAAAAGGAGAAATCACCATCACGCGATGACGTCACCGTATGACGTCATTGCGACGTCACAGATTTCCCAAATTTGATACGTCGTTATGAAGTCGCCATGACGTCCCATAACGTGACGTGTTCACACGACATGGTCGCTTTTCACAGCCTCCGTGATCGGTGGGACGATCACGGAGGTAGTACAAAAAGCGCGTTAGGTGCAGAACGTTTTTTGAGCGGGGCGGGGAAAATCAATACATCGACTGACAAGAAGGAGAAGAAGGTGGCTCTAGCCTTCCAGTCATCTTAGGGAAATGCATAAGGAACCCTGTGGGTTTTTAAATCCAACGTATCTAAACAATGACTCGAGTATATCTGCAGCCCATATTGTCTGAAGACGCTGAGCACGTGGTCGACGATCAAGAGGTCACACGGGAACGTACTGAGACGGTATCGCACGAGGTAAAAGGCAGCGCCTTTTCCACGCTGCGGCAGATAAGCACCACTAGCCGGCGGGATGCGCGCGCGAACGATCGTCTCAGTGCGCACTTTCTGCTACTCAACATTACAGTCCCGACGCACTAGCGAAAGTCGTCGTCGCGGAAGTGTTTTTTTTTGTTGCACACACACGACTCGTAGCCGATGGCTGCTTGCCGGTTCTTAGCTCCACAACCCACTGTTCACACAGTTTCTTGTCCCACGGGCACCGGTGCAGGGTTACACCGCACTCCGTTGCTTACGTCCGGCAGTGCGGCACCGAGCAGTAAGAGCAGCACGTACATCGCTTTCGGATTTCCCCACTCTTGTTACAATGGGTTCAGTTGTGTTCGAAATGCGAGAAAACCTCCGCATTCGAAGAGACCGCAGCGCAGGTGGAGCTTGAAACTCGTTTACAAAGCACGCAGCCGCGCTCCGCCAGCAGCCGACGCGGCCGCAGAGACCGCGTGATCCTGCCAAGCACGTCACGCCGACGGTGGCGCCGGCGTTTCCAGTGGTGGCCCTCGAGGCCAAAATAAAATCAAGACAGCGCGTGCCGGTTCATTATGATG
Organism: Rhipicephalus appendiculatus; assembly: GCA_030522465.1. Classification (NCBI taxonomy): domain Eukaryota; kingdom Metazoa; phylum Arthropoda; class Arachnida; order Ixodida; family Ixodidae; genus Rhipicephalus; species Rhipicephalus appendiculatus. The sequence continues at coordinate 24,911 of JALIZH010014349.1, read as the reverse complement.
ATCGTTTTTACGACGGAGCACAATTTATCGACACCTTAAGCAGCTTCGCTGTTAAAAAGAAGTCACAGCGTCCCTTATGCATCTGCCTCAGACGACTTGCAGGCGAAAACTATCTTTTTCTTCCTTTTTTTGCGATGTCGATACGTTTAGAGTTACTGTATATGCTACCTTTAGGTAGCAGAGTTGCGCATATGTTTTCCGAACGCCGCTAGCAACAATGCCCTGCAGAGAAGCTGATGCGCAGGCCGCGCCCGGGACACATGGCCGCGCCGCCGAAAGCGTTTGCCGTCCACCTAGAATCTATCAAGTCACCATGTACCTCGTTAACTACGAACTGGTGATTTTATTTGCTTTAGGTTCATGTCCTCAAGCTTTGACAGCAAGGTATTTACGTCGATTCGGCACCGTTTTCGAAAAACATAATGAAATAATCGATGCTGTAAGCTTAGCGAGTGGCGACGGGCGCTCCCGGAATCTCGGAGGACTTATATTACTTGTTTGTCAGTTGTTTTTTATCCTCCATAGATGGCGCCACTTGACGTGGCAGCAGTGGCGGCGCATGTTTTTTGGCAATACGATGCGCCTTTGCGTTACCGGATAGACTAAAAAACGCTTTTGTACTCCCGTGGCACATTCCCGAAAGCAGTCGTTTCTTCCTTCATCGTCAGTCGTTGACAAGCGAAGCACGTCGACTGCGATCGACGACACGCTTCGTCGATCGGCGACAGGATTAAGCAAGTCGCCTGAAAAAACAGAGTGCAGCTTCGCCGCATAGCTATGGTTGTTAGCCAGGCAAGATGGCGGACCTATGCGCAACTCTGCTAGAGTGACCTAGAATAGGGGGGAGTGTCCAAAGCGCCGCGCGAATACATGGGAGGAGCGAGGGCCTTTCGCGGTGAACTCCCGCGCCGCGGCGCTACCGTGCCGGACCCGTGGGCTTTCTCCGCGGTGGAAGCCGCGTCAAAGCGGCGAGCGTCTGCTAAGCGCCCGATATTTTGGCCGCTATTAGCCAACGTTGCGGTAATATGGACAAGATTCAATACTGCGTCACTGCAACATAATACTGCAGCGACTCACCACACAGAGAACACGTTTCTTGGTTGTGAAACGGGGATTTTGTATATTTCAGAGAACATATAATTGGGCAAGTTGGTTTGACATCATTTTAAAACAGCGCAGCAAGACGAGGACATAAGAAACGAAGAAACAACGGGACGGGCGCTTATGTCCTCGTCTTGCTGCGCTGTTTTAAAATGATTTGTATATTTCCTTTCAGTTGCTTTGTCACCGCAATCGTCCGCACTTGCGCGCCCGTTTGAGGGACGCATTCTGCGCGCACCCATCGTGAGCGAAGGTGCTTAATTTAGTTTCGTATGGAATGACGAACGTAAACGTGCTGCAGAAGAGAATAAGCTGGAGATCACAAATACAACCCGGAGAACGTAGCAGGTATATGCACTTAGTAAACGGCTATCTCATGCTAACGCGTTTGCACACTTGATATCGTTTCTTTTATTTCGTGCATTCGATTAGTTTTACATGGCTGCCTCCCGCGCTTTGCTGTTTCAAGCCTTTTCATGCGAAGCGGAATGTATCCGTCGGCGTGACCGCAGTACCAAAATAAAATAACTCGCGTAACTCTCGCGTTTCGTTCACTGGTAAGGTCATGGCATCACGAACTTGACATGCTTGTGATTTGCGTAACGACTAATCGTAATAACATGGCGTGTGGTGCGCAAACCCACTTTCTTCGGCCAGAAATAATTCTGACGATGCGTGGTCTGATGATTTGTCTCCTTCAGGGAATGAAAATATGGTGATCAGCAATATCGATCTCAAGATGCAACTTACCTATACATTTGAATAATTGATCGCATAGGTAAAATACATGAAAAACTTATATAAAACTCACAAGGTCCCTTAGGCATTCCTCTAAGATGACTCGACGGAGATGTTCTTTTTTTTTCATTCGATGCCTTATTCCTCCCCCCGTCTCCCTCCGAAAGCGTTCTGCACCTAATGTCGTTTCGCCCCAGGATCGAAGGCATTGCAAGGTTTCTTCACGTCACCTGGCTTTACATGGCCTCCGTGATCGGGCCACGGATCACCGAGGCAATGCAAAGTGACCATGTCAGGTGATGACGTCATCACGTGACATCACGCTGAATGAGGTCATGATGCCGTGAAAAATTTTATCGATCTGTGGCGTCATGGTGACATCATCACGTGATAAATTTTTGCATCATTCGTGTTGACGACGCGGGATACCGGAGGTTAATTTCCGTCTTTGATGAGGCATCTAAGGCTTCCGCCTTAAAAAAGAAAACGCGACAAACCAAAGTAAATGAATCGATAACAGTGCACCATCGTGTACGCCTCACTTCATGTTACTAGCGATCGCCCGAAAACAAACGCGATTCTCAGCTCACAGCTGCTGATAATACACGCCCGTAATACGTACACAAGAGGCTTGCTTTACCTATCAGGCCATCTCTTTATATTTATTAAAGAGATGACAGACACGCTGTGTAAGTTAATGCGAAAATTTTGAGCTGTGTCAGTACTACGGAGCTTCAGCAAGAAAGCATGGTGTACGCTATATTGACCTCATCAGGAAAAAAGCGGGAAATTGTAGCCGGGTGCCCTGTAGAGGCGCGCTCAATTGCCGCGGGAACAATTGCATTTCACGTAACTACTCGTCGACATTTTTTTGTAAAACTCGAACCGTGCGAACTTTAACCACCGAGAACCATCAAAATACTTGAAGTTAAGAATGAGTTATTTGAAACTGTTTTCATTTCGTATGGTGAAGGTTGGAAGCAATGCACGCATCTCGCGGAAATATTTCATACTGACGTTCAACGATGTGGCATTTTTTTCAGTCTAGGTACATGTGATCTTTATATTTGAACGATTTGCTAAAGTCGTTGAAATATTACACGTTCACAATTGTAAACTTAACGCATTTTTGTTCAGGGAGCTCTTCAACTTGTACAGCGAGAATAGGGGTATTTGTAACTTTAATTTCATGATATCTGGATATTGGTAGAGCATTTTCTGTAATACGCCTTTTATGCACAGACTTTTGGAATAGCTTTTCTTTCAAATGACGGAATTTAACTCAAGCTTCGCGCTCGGTGAGCCTTGTACGCTACCTCAGAAGCGAAAATAAACCAATAGTATTGCGGTCGTATGGCCGTCTCGATTCTTTCTTTTGTTTCCCTTACGTATTCCCGACGTGCTCTGTTCATAATAAAGTGCTAGTCGAGGCTAACGACTTTTCGAATAAAGCGGAGTGGACATGGATAAAAAAACTACTGGCGACCATGAGCAGTGGTGCTCGTGTATAGTAGTGAGCACAGCGGTCACTGCGCGTAAGCATTTCAGCTGACTGCGCGTGTAATTTACCTTCTTTATTACTCTTAATTCTTGCATGCGCGATACCATTGCCCGATTATACGTGCGAAAAAGTTTCTTTTCGTTCTTTCCTTGTCCCTACTCATTTTGCGCGTTTTTACGCACGCACCAACGTTCTTAAGCTCTATCACTGGAACAAGGCCACGCTGATGGCGCTTAACACGTGATTTTTTGCATTCTGTTGTTGCCCCCGCACTAACACTGTGCTTAAAGATGGGTAAGCATCATTCCGCACCGCATTATTAAAGTCAAGTGGACTTCAAGTGCCCTGTGTGGAAACCCAGCGCAAAAAACTACAGCGCGTAGCAGACGCCCCTCGCTTTCCGCGCGCTCCCGAGCGCGGAAAGCCCACGGGTCCGGCGCAGCAGCGGCGCGGCGCGGCAGTTCACCGCAAAAGGCCCACGCGGGGAGCCGGCGCTTTGGACACTCCCCCTATTCTAGGTCACTCTAACTCTGCTCCCCTAGGGAGCATATAGACCTATTCCACCGGACATACGTCACGAAAATGCGGTGGCGCTGTAGTCGGGCGTTTAGTTTCGCGTGGTAGGAAAAAGCTGCTGCGCCTACCGCAGTTGCTGCTGTGTTTTCGCTGGTGCGTGCGCTGTTTGTCGTCGTGCAAAGAAGAAAAAACGGTGTAACGACGAGCTGTCAAGGGGATTTGCGAGGCAAGGCACAGGAAAGACTGAATAATTTTTTTTTTAGTTTTAGCTGTAAAACGCGATCGAGAACTTGTCTTCTACGCCGGTTCATCGGTTATGTTTTGGAGCGACTTACTCAGCGAAAAACGATTAGCTCTGACAATTAAGCGTTTGTCATTGTAATGTGCCGCACCGCATTTTTTGGAATAAGCATTCTGTGGAGGCATAGCACGTTTACCTCAAAGCACGTTATCGTTGTGGATAGCATTGTCATATGCGGGAAATTCTTCACGGTTTCCATTGTTGGTACACCTGCAGAACTCTTAGACGCGTCAAAAGGATTTCGTTATACTAGCGTGAACTAAAGGTATCACTCGGTCACGGAGCATGTTTTTTTCTGCGTTTCATTAAAGCGGCAGCGAACGAAAGGATGACTTCGACTATGCCTTTCCTGATTGTATGCGGCTGCGATGACACACGTATATAAGCCAGGGCTGTTCTGGCTGCGGGGCGCTTCACGAGATTTTGACGTCTGTCGGAATTCACAGAAAAACAGCACCAGACCGGGAAACTTGCCGAGTCTGTTTACAAGATGTACGCATTTCGCGGTCTCGAATAGAGCACACGAAGGGGAGCCGCAAACCTGACAGGCACGTAACCGCATTGTCCATAGGATGTAGTTGAAGCATTATCGCAAGCGTCACCCGGATGACAGTGTCGCCGAGATCGCCCAATTCGTTTGCATGAATAACATTCCCGGCACATTTCTTATATGCGAGAATTTACCGTAACGGTTCGCGTAACTATGCATTTTACTCCGTGCATTTGCACATCGTACCAAGAGCCTCTTAAATCGCTGAACTGGGTCAGTCGTTCTAGCATCAGTTGACAAATTAAAACGTACACGTTCGACCTAGACTGCCGCAACGGCGACGACATTTCGCAAATGAGTCGCATTCGCGCCGTGAATATACCTAACGTTCTGATGAGGTTCTCAGCGCTAGAGCTCCACGTCAACATGGCTCATATGTTCATTTCAGAGTCCCCTTTACAGCCGCTGCAACTTCCTCGGTTGCAGCCGCCGCTTGTAAACAAGCGAGAGGCGCCCCCACGCACGGTGCTCGGAGGCAGCTTTTGCACCTGCTGCGCCAGCGCTTATGGCGGCGCGGAGGCACGGAGTCAGGCTTTCCCGCCGGACACGGTGGGCGGAGTTTACAAGCCGGACGTCGCTATAATTTTCCCATAATGTCGACGGTGCCTACCCCTGTTTACAAACACGGAATAGGCCTATACAGTAACTCTAGATACCTTCTGCCTCCCGCGCCCCCCCTCTGAAAGTTTTTGGCAACTAACGTGGTTTTCGAATGCCTCCAGTATCAGAAGCATTGTAACCTATGAAACACCTCACCTTTTTAGGAGCTTGTTCGGCAAGCTTCTTAAGCTCGCGCCTTGTCCGGCGGCGATGGCGTGTACACTTTACTGCGCATGCGCAAACCCTTTCAAAAAAAAAAAAAAAAAAACAAGCCGGCAGATCCCACACACTGTGGGAATCGATGTAATGCGAAGCAGCCGGGAAGGAGCAAATCATGCTTTACATAATTTGCATGTCACGTGTTACATGTTACGACCTGTCATTTGTGTTCGTCATACAGTCACGTCGTGTTAAACCAATTTTGGTTTGTCAAGCTAGCGAACTGGACGCAAGCGCACCATGAGCGTGGCATGTAAACGGCATTGCAGATAACATGCATGCCAAGATTTTCATGTTACCACCTGCCACTTATGTTCGTTATACAGTCATGTCACTCAATACCAAATTTGGTTATATCAAGCTAACGAAACGGCCGCGAGCGCACCATGAGCGGGAATGCAAGTCATGTCGCTCATGACTTGTCATAATTTCCATATTACCACTTGTCATTTATGTTCGTCATACAGTCATGTCGCCCAATACCAAATTTGGTGTATATCAAGCTAACGAAAAGGCCGCGACCACGCCATGAGCGTGGGATGCATGTCATGTCGCACATGACAAGTCATGATTTCCATATTAGCACTTGTCATTTATGTTCGTCATACAGTCATGTCACTCAATACCAAATTTGGTGTATCTCAAGCTAACGAAACGGCCGTGAGCGCGCCATGAGCGTGGAATGCAAGTCATGCTGCTCATGACTTGTCATGATTTTCATATTACCACTTGTCAGTTATGTTCGTCATACAGTCATGTCACTCAATACCAAATTTGGTGTATATCAAGCTAACGAAACGGCCGTGAGCGCGCCATGAGCGTGGAATGCAAGTCATGTTGCTCATTACGTCATGATTTCCATATTACCACTTGTCATTTATGTTCGTCCTACAGTCATGTCACTCAATACCAAATTTGGTGTATATCAAGCTAACGAAACGGCCGTCAGTGCGCCATGAGCGTGGAATGCAAGTCATGTTGCTCATGACTTGTCATGATTTGCATATCACCACTTGTCATTTATGTGCGTCATACAGTCATGTCACTCAATACCAAATTTGATGTATCTCAAGCTAACGAAACGGCCGCGAGCACGCCATGAGCGTAGCATGCAAGTCATGTCGCACATGACAAGTCATGATTTCCATATTACTATTTCTCATTCATGTTCGTCATACAGGCATGTCACTCAATACCAAATTTGGGGTATATCAAGCTAACGAAACGGCCGCGAGCGTGCTATGAGCGTGGCATGTAAATCACACTTTCCATGACAAGTTATTCATGATTTTCATGATATGACCAGCCATTTATGTTCGTCATATGGTCATGTTATGCCATAGCAAATTTGGTGTAAATCCCATTAACGATACGGCCAGGAGAGCACAAAGTCGTAGGCGGCTAGATAGATAGCTAGATAGATAGATAGATAGATAGATACGCTCAAAGTCGCCGAAGTTCGCTAAGAAATGCTTCGCATTTAATAAAAATAAAAACTTCCTCTCCAGCTCTATCTCCTCTAAGCATCCCTCCCCCACGGCGACCACACCCTCACTGCGCATGCGCGTCCCCCTCCTTCCCTCCTCTCCTACGCTCCCCCCCTCTCTCCTCTAGGCATCCCTCCCCCCGGCGTCCACACCTCCCACTGCGCATGCGCGTCCCCCCCTCTCTCTCCTCTCCTAGCTCCTCCCTCTCTCGCCTCGTGACGCCGACGCAGGCAGCGTCTGCTAGCGAGTTTCTTGGTTGAAAAAAAAACCGGCAGATCCCACGAACTGTGGGAATCGATGTAATGCGAAGCCGCCAGGAAGGAGTAAATGATGCTTTACATAATTTGCATTTCATGTTTTACATGTTAGGACCTGTCATTTATGTTCGCCGTACAGTCATGTCACTCAATACCAACCAAATTTGGTGTATCTCAAGCTAACGAAACGGCCGCGAGCACGCCATGAGCGTGGCATGCAAGTCATGTCGCACATGACAAGTCATGATTTCCATATTACCACCCTGTCATTTATGTTCGTCATACAGTCACGTCACTCAATACCAAATTTGGTGTATATCAAGCTAACGAAACAGCCGCGAGCGCACCATGAGCGTGGCATGCAAGTCATGTCGCTCATGACATGTCATGATTTCCGTATTGCCACTTGTCATTTATGTTCGTCATACAGTCACGTCATTCAATCCCAAATTTGGTGTATATCAAGCTAACGATACGGCCGCGAGCGCGCCATGAGCGTGGAATGCAAGTCATGTCGCTCGTGACATGTCATGATTTCCATATTGCCACTTGTCATTTATCTTCGTCATACAGTCATGTCACTCAATACCAAATTTGGTGTATCTCAAGCTAACGAAACGGCCGCGAGCACGCCATGATCATGGCATGCAAGTCATGTCGCTCATGACATGTCATGATTTCCATATTTCCACTTGTCATTTATGTTCGTCATACAGTCACGTCACTCAATCCCAAATTTGGTGTATATCAAGCTAACGAAACGGCCGCGAGCGCGCCATGAGCGTGGCATGTAAATTAAATCATGTTCATGACATGCACGTCATTATTTGCATATTACCACCTGTCATTTATGTTCCTCATACAATCACGTTACTAAATCCCAAATTTGGTGTATATCAAGCTAACGAAACGGCCGCGAACGCGCCATGAGCGTGGCATGTAAATCATACTTTTCATGACAAGTTAGTCATGATTTTCATGATATGACCAGCCATTTATGTTCGTCATACAGTCATGTTATGCCATACCAAATTTGGTATAAATCCCATTTACGATACGGCCAGGAGAGCACAAAGTCGTAGGCGGCTAGATAGCTAGATAGATAGATAGATAGATAGATAGATAGATAGATAGATAGATAGATAGATAGATAGATAGATAGATAGATAGATAGATACGCTCCAAGTCGCCGAAGTTCGCTAAGAAATGCTTCGCATTTAAAAACCGACTGCTCGCGCTGCACAACCGTTCACTGGCCACCCCGTATATATGGCACTGGATCTTGACCTCCAAGGTGGTGCCGGTGGGAAATTTCTCCTGTGTGTTGTTGAACAATAAAAATTCGAAGCGTGCGCGTTAACTAAAACCGGACTGCGGGTCTCTGTGTCCAGTCGGAGTCTTCTGTCTCTCATTGCCCATTAGCAGCGATTGGCATGTTCCAGTAGGGAACACCGGTCCATCACTGCGTGCTTGGCGCCTCCCCAGGTTTCTCTCCTGCGCAACGCTGCGATGAGCGCCAGCGCCAACGCCGCCGCCAGTGTAAGCGTTAGCGCCCGCTGCTTCGCATCTACACATGGTTCCCTTTAGCGGGAGATCGTGTAATTTTCTCTTCGCCGGGAGCTCAGGCAGTGAAAACTTCGTTACCGCTCGGCCGCATGAACACCGCACAGCAGCGCGGCAGGCTCGCAACGAGCAGCAGCTGGGGCTCGCGGCCTGAGCGCCGCATGTAATGTGTATACCGGGTGTTCAAAGTAAAGCTTTATGGTTTTATTAAAATTCAACACTGGGAAGAACGTGAAAACCACCTTTGCAGATAACTTATATATCCAGGGGGGACACAAAGTGATACAATAATTATCGCTGTCAGGTGCCCAATTAACTCAGATTCGATAATTAACTTTTTTAATGACTGCAGCAGGCAAGCATGTTTGTATTGAAAAGTTGGAGGCAGTCGCGTTTATACACAGTTACACTTGAAAGAATGCTTCTAGCATGTCTGTGCTCCGAGATATCCCGCTGCAAAGTTTAATTGTGGTTTACGTGATTACGCATGCAAAACAGTCAGCAGTGGCACAAACTCCTCCCTGCGTCGTTTAATCTGACAACGGGTCGAAGGCACAGGCAAAGACGATAGCGGTTACCCTTTTGCTACTGGCTGGCGATGGCAAGCGATGACTGTTCGTCACATCGGGGAGGAACATTGCGCCTGTATGCGGGACGTGATCACGTGATGATGATTTTTTCCATCACTGGCGTTGACGCCGCTGACGTAGGGCACCGGTGCATTTTCGCATTTGATGGGGAATCCATACTCCGTTTCACAAGCTGTTGGCAGTACCAACGCTCTTAGATACGTTCTTTAGTTTGAAAACTACAGCGCCCGGAGTAACCCCTGTGTGTCTCTTGGCACAAGGCGGTGTTCGACACATTACTAACACGACAAGCCGTCTTGTGCTGTCGTAGCCGTTTCGTTAACTTTATATATTCCGAATTTTGCACAGCATGAAATTGGTGTATGGCGATTATTAATGACAAGCCACAGCATGAAAAAAACATGACTCATCCTGTCATACTGTCATAGGAATCGGTATAACACGAAAGTGAAACGTGTCTTCACAGATGTAGTTGAGCGTTTATTGTGCATTGTTTCACCACAAGGGCGAAGGAATGAATGCTACAGCAACAAATTCTAATGTCATGCGAAGAACGGCAACCAGCTCGAAACTTGCAGCGCGCAACCTCAAGTAGAAAGGACGTACGAAATTAGCATACACAGGACCAGCGCCAACTAACTCTCACAGCTCGACACTTAACGCGCGCTGCTCAAACGCATAGAAAGACACACGAAACGTATGCACAAGTATACACAGGCCGAGCTCGAACAACTGTCACAATTTTTACTCCGTGTGTGAGCAGCGCACTCCTTTCGTAAACGTGGCCGCTGCGGCGAGCGATGTGACGTTCGCACACTCCTTAACGATTGTAATTTCAAATCAAATTTTCACTTGAAGGACAAGACGTGCAAAGCGCCCCACTCACGATATAAGCGCGCGTGCACGAGCGTCCAGGCCCTGCGGAGGCACACCCACTTCGCAACGAGAGGGGCGACGACCTTTAGAGCGCGCCCTCCGCGCCACCTTCGTGCCATCTTGCAAGTAACGACGAAAACGCGCTGAAGTTGCCGAGCTGTGAGGACCGCCAACGGTATATGGTATATAAATAGCTCGCCATTAGTAAGCTGGAGAACGTACGCTCTATGCCTTAGTGGTTTCGCGCCGCGCGATGCGGTGTGAGGGGTCGTAGGTTCGACGCCCGGCAACGGAACTTTTCTTCTAGTTTTTTTCTTCTTTGCAGCCTGTTACTTTATATTTTACAACGTCATATCCGTGACGGAAATACGTCAGTGGAGCCGTGGTAGACCCCGGCATAAAACGGTTTCGTGTTAAAACATGACACTCATGCCAATCTGATCGTGTTCTAGCCGCCTGCTTGTTTGTGTTCTTGTACCCATGTGGTTGGCTTCATATAGATACCACAACTTGGATATCACGAGATGAGTGTGTGAGGAACATGACTTCTCAGGACAATAATATAAATAATTGCGTGTTTTCTACACCGCCTGCTTCGCGTAACATTTCTTCTCATAGGTCGTGGGAGCCAGCTGCCTGGATGCGTCGTTTGAATGTGAGCCGCGTTTACTGCCACGCGGCGCCTTTCGACGCATCGTTTGCCCGTTTGTCCGGAGTTCCACATCGCGAGTGCCTGCTGAAATGGGTCACATTTCCCTGTCCGTCTCAAGGGCAGTTTTCAAACTGAAATAAAATCTATACCTCGCGACAACTTTCTGTGGCAATACAGCCGAAGCTGCGTGGGCGGATCTTCTTCACATGTGTTACGGCGCCAAGTAGTCCGTTTGAGGGCGATTTCGGTTTCGGTTTCGCATGCGCAACCAACATGTGCACAGGGTATATGTGCACAGGGGTCCACTGTTAAAGGGAACATCGGAGCGTGTGGCGGTGCAGGAGCGTGTGGCGGTTGCAGCCCCCGTGTGGCGGTTGCAGCCCCACTGTTAAAGGGAACATCGGAGCGTGTGGCGGTTGCAGCCCCCCGGCCGGCGGTGGCGCTAGGCGCCACCGCCGGCCGGGGGCTGCAACGAGTTCCGCGCAGAGGCAGTGAGCACCGTGCGCGGTGCTCTATCGTCTCGTCAACCGTTCGCTTTGCGACGATTCGACGCGCGGGAGCACGGGACTCCCTTTCCGGAGATGCATTGAGGGACAGGGGTGGTGCCACGATTGCTTTTAAAGACGATATTCTTTCTTGGGATACCTAAACGGAGAAATTTTGGTCTGTCTGTCTGTTTCTCTGTTTGTCGGCACGTCGCACGATTCAGCTAGCTGGCCAAAGTTCAACCCCCTGCCTTACGACCTCCAATCTTGACCGAAGGGCATGTGTTCATACGGGTGAGCGTGGGCAATTAAAAATCAAATATTACGCATACCTGAGGCACAACATCAATACCTTAGTACTATTCACAGTGTTCCTTTAAAACAAAATCTATAGATACGTAATTATAAAGATCCTAGTGTTTATTACGCGGCGCTGAAAATGCGCCGCTGTGTACAAAACAAGTCTCCGCCCAGTGATTTAACTTCAACGCTGTGGTGCTGCCACCTGGCAGCAGCATAGTTCAACACAAGCCGATGTTCCCCGGTAGCGCTGTAGATGGCGTCCTCTTCTGTTTTATCAATGCCAGCCAGATGCGGCTGATTCATCGTAGAAGAGCGCTGTCTCAGGCAAGGCAAAACATATATGGCCGCTTGATGAAATACGACCCACTCTACAAGACATGATCAGAGAACGCCGAGAAAAGACCGACGACCAAATTTCAGCGGAGAAACGCCGGCGTCCGTCTAAGCGTGCCCGGAAAACGTCCGAAAAACGAGCCCAGCGGCTAGCCCAGCCATTAAATTGTGGTACTCATGCCGCTCATGCAGTGCAGTCGGCACAAGACTATCGTCTTTCGACGACATTTGCAGCGAAGCACGCAGATACGCGGCCAATTTTTGTTGTCTGTTTCCTGACGCCATTTCCGTTGCTTTTTTTTCATTTTATTTTTTTTCGCGCGAGATGGCTGCATGTTTCTGAAGTCATTCTCGTCGCTTTCTGCTTTTGTTTTCTTTTTCTCGCGAGGGTAAGGACAGCACTGTGCGTAGCGTGGACTCCACGGCGCCGACAGGCATACACGGGCGCATTTGGTTGCAGGTTTCATCACGACTTAACCTGAGGTGCGGCTGCATGGTGACTTTTAGTTGCGATTTGGCTAACTTCCGAGCCGAACTAGATCCGTCGCTGCCCTGATGGCGATCAAAAGTGTTCGCGCGACATCGCTATGGTGTGAAAGCAAGCTCGACGGCACGCAGAAGTTCGAGCCATCGTGGTGACAGCTGTTTGACGGTGGCAACAAAATGATACACGGTTGTTTCTTTTGCTCCTGCAACATTACTTGATTTTCCGCGTTCCTGCGACGCACAGATAAAGAATGGGTACGACATACGACCAGCCTGCCAGCCACCGTTCCAGTATGTGTTTTATATCAATACAAGCCATTACTGGCACGAGGGCCGACGCTTTATTCCGGATGCGGTCCACATTGGACGAATTCTGTTGGAAGTACTGACTACTCCAGCGCGCATTAACTAATGCTCCACTCATCCAGCTAACTCGCCGAGCAGACAGACAAACAGAGAAGTTTATTTAGATCCCGAGGAAAGCTACCACTCAAGGCTGTAGAGCAGCGGGCCGCTCCCACGTCGGGACGGGTAAGCCGAGCCTCAACCTGAGGCCGCGTCGGGGGTGCTCTGGTCGGCCCTGAGTTGATGAAGAAGTTCTAGCTCTAGCGCGCAACTCCATTCCTCTTCGGTCGTGCGTTGAGATCCCTGTAATCAGGGGCTCCGCCAGAGTATGTGAATTAACGTACGAGTGGCAGCTAGTTTCATTCCAAAGTTCGTTACGGAACTCAGTTGACATCTGGCGAACGCTCTAGCGCGTCGAGTTTCCAAGGCAGGTTCATCGGGAACACAGGAGGCTTAATTATGTTACGAATCACGAAAATATGGTTAGAAATATTATGTGTCATAACTAGCCGTTACACACGATGGCTCGAATTTCTGCGTGCCGTCAAGCTTGCTTTCACACCATACCGGTGTCGCGCGGACACCTTTCATCGCGATCAGGGCAGACAGGACTCTAGTTTGGCTCGGAATTTTAGCCAAATCGCAATTTTTTTTTATTCGAAAGACTGTCCTTTGGCAAAATAAACGTGCATAACACGAGAGGCTCATCACACATAAACGAACAAGTTGAACTCGTGCATAAAGTTCAACAAGGATCGGTGGAGTGGTCCTCTTATCCACCCTCGTAAGTCCGGAGGGCGCCCGGGATGGTGAGCGGTTGCTCTGAGATGACGAAGGCGTGCTTGCTCTAGGCCCGGACACGTTCAGAACAAGTGTGTCACGTCTACTGCAGTTATAGGAGCGTCACAAAAAGGGCATGTGGTTCCATACGCTGCGCGGTAGTGTTGCGGCCAGTGGGCGGTCACTGCCGGCGCAAGAGCAACCCCAACTCGAAGTCTCCGAAGCGCCACCTCCTCTAAGCGAGTAAGCCCACCAGGGAGGTCAGAACCACACGGTGGTATGAGTGCTCGTGTGGTGCGTCGGAGACATTCCTTTTTGCGTAGCAGTTTTCCGCAGTTATCTTCGGGGAATTGCGGCAGCGGGTAAATTATGGCAGGTGACCGACTGGCAGAATCCGCCTCTAGCTGACCACACACTGCCGCTCGTGGAACCCATTCGATGCGTATCTTTGTGCCGATGTTTCTTGCCAGCTGATGAATGACATCTGAAAGAGCCGTCGATCGGGCCACGCGACGGATGTCGCTAATTGCTTCCGTAGAATCGGTGCGAAGAACAAGCTTGGATTAGCCCTCCGCTTCAACAAAACGCCTCAACGCGTTAAGGCCGTCCCGTAGAGCGGCGAGTTCAGCAAGGTATGCCGGTGTTTCAGGGTCAGCTGCATACGTGCATGTTTGTCCTGCTTGGGGTAGTTTTGGGCACACCAGTGCGGTGTGAACCATGCCATTGGTGATACTGGCATCAACATATGCTTCAAGGATACCTGGTGTGTTGTCGGTGCGATTAAGACGGGAGACCATCGCTGTCGCCTGGCGAGGAATCAGACGATGAAGACGGCCAAGTGGCTTGTTATCTGTGAGCTGTACGTGGTGCCACGGGGGAGTAGTGGCCGAAACGATGGGAATGGGTACTGCGCATCCCATGTATCGAGCTAACGCAGCCGCGGTGGGAAATGTTGACAATTTTAGTGCACGTGCAGAACGCCGCTGATGTACCAATTCATCAATCGTGTTAAGTTGTGCCTCTGCTTGTAGATTCGGAACCATCGTCATGCGCGGAAGCCCGGTGATCGCAAGCATAGCTTCATGGTTAATACTTTCAAGACGGGCCCATTCTGCTTTTGTTAGATGGTGGAACTGGGCTTGGTATACAAGGCGTGGCTGAAGTACAGCCTTGACGAGGTGGCGTGCCATTGTGGTGCGTGCACCGCCCGATTTTTTGGCAATCCGACGTATAAGATGAATTGTCTCTGCCCCGCGCTGCTTTGCGATCTTGACCCATGGGGACGCAGAACCATTCTGAGCAATTTTGAGACCCAACACACGAAGAGTTGAGACCTCCTGTACAGGTTCGAGATTGAAGAGGCAAATAGGTTTCGGCTTGAAAGTGCACGGTGCCCGTGCTTGTTTCCTACGGCCATGAATGCTGTTTTTTTCTTTCGATAACTCTAATCCGATATGGCCACACCAAGCATTAGTCACATCTAAGGCCGTTTGAAGTCCTTGTTCTTGGCGGTCGAGATCTGGGTGGACTGTCCACACAGTAATATCGTCGGCATACATCAGGAAGTAAATATCTGGTATTACCGCCAGTTGCCATGCCAATGGAAGAAGGGCAATGTTGAAAAGGACTGGCGCAAGGACTGAACCTTGTGGAACACCACGGTGTGACGTGAGCAGACCTTCTGCATGCCCAGCCAGGCGAATAGAGAAAGTTCGGTCACAAAGGAAGGCTTCGACGAACTTGCACACGCGTCTTGGAAGGTGAAGCCACGGTAAGATTGCAGCAATTGCTTCATGACCGACATGGTCATAGGCTTTTCGGATGTCCATCGCCAATAAAGTTCGAATACGACGAGAGCGACCTCCAAGGAGTACCATAGAAGAAAGGTGTCCCTGCCCATCTTCAGTGCCCAAGTGGGGGCGGAATCCAATTTGCGCAGGATGGTACCAGGAGTACCGCTCAAGCCACCATGTGAGACGGGTCGCAAGCATTCTCTCCATCAGTTTGCACAGAGTTGATGTTAAGGATATGGGCCTCAGGTTAGCCATATTATCCGGAGTTTTTCCTGGCTTTGGAATAGCGATCACCTCCGCGTGGCGCCATGTATATGGGATGAGGCTACCTGTCCATACCTCGTTAATAGTGTCCAGGAGAGGCACAAGAACGTTTCCTTCTGTGTTTTTATAGAGTTCATACGGGATGCCGTCAGGCCCCGGCGCACTGTGTGGAGAGTGGTAAGCTGGGCTAGTTGGTATGGATGCATTGTAATAATTAACAGTGTCTCGTTTTTTCGCGCTGCTAATTATTACAATGCACTGTGTGGCTTGGCTTGGTCTATGGCTGCGAGAAACTCGGCCATCGTAAACGGTGCTTGAATGCCGTCAACATCTTCGCATGAAGGTGACATGCCAGCATCGGTAGGGAGGGATCTTTGTGCAGTAAATGGAGGTGCTGGTATGTCAAAGGCGGGAAAAAAGGCTCGGGCAGCTGAAGATGCGAAAGTAGACGGAGCCTGGCCAGCTGCCAGCATAGCCGATGCCGCAGGATCAGGGGGACGGCGACCACGTGCCATCGCTCGGAATGTCCGCCATATCGACGCATTTGACGATGAAGGGCCGAGGGAAGCACACCAATCCAGCCAACGGCCTCGTTCCAAGCGGCGTTCATGACGACGAGCTACTGCTGTACGGCGTTGAATCTCTATCCGTGCCGTAGTTGAAGATGGATCTCGCTCCGACGCAACTTCTGCTTGACGGCGTGCGGCCCACAGATGAAGAAGCTGTAAATCTGGGGTTGGACGAGATTCGTCAACCCAAGACGTGCGTGTAGCCGCGGTCAGTGCCGTGCGAAGATGAACCGATGGATCGACGCAGGTTCTGTCGGTGATAGCTGCAGACTCCGCACGGTAGCGATCCCAATCAACAACACGACAGAGACGACGAATACGACCAGTAGTGCTTGGATAAAGGCCAAGGTGAATTGGATGATGGTCGCTGCCCCAACAATCCGGTTCACATGCCCAAGACACCGCCATGCTTCCAAGCCACCAGGATAAGTCTGGTGAGTGCAGTGGCGTACGCTGCCGTTCCCGCCGCCGAGTAGGAATAGACACATCATTTAAGAGGGTAAAATTGGCGTCTACAAAGTCGTCATATACGCACGCTCCCCGCGCACTTGATGCAGCATATCCCCATGTGGTGTGTGGCGCATTAAAATCACCGGCCACCAATATTGGTCGTCCAGGATAACGATGGCGTAGATGAGATATCCAACCTAGGCTCACACGAGCTGCGCTGCCGCTATAAGGGCGAGCGTAGTACGACATAACTATAACGTCCGATCGTGGTAGGCGTACCAATACTGCCACCACTTCCTGCCACAGCGTGCACCACCGAGAGAGGTCGATACGCGACTGAGGAAAAAGTGGTGCGAACGTATGCAGCAACCTTCCCAGGTGGTACGCTGGGTGTCGAGATTCTGCCGTCTATGATGGATGGAGAGGAGTACGCTGGAAATCCTGAAATTTGTGGAAGAGCGTTGGTTTCTTGAAGCAGCAATGCCCAAACATGTAGCTTTCCATATCGAAGGCGCTGACGAAGCTCTCCAGCCTTCCCAGAGATACCACGACAGTTCCACTGCAGAACTCCTTCCGACGACATTGTAGCAGACCTGGCCATATTTATAACTGTAGTTTAGCTACTAACACCGATGTGAGCTGCTGGAGCTGTTGTGCCACAAAGCACAGGATCTCGTGTGGCGACAGGGGCGTTGATGCAGGTGTCTGATGTGGCGGGTGTGTCATTTGAGTCGGTGGCGGCGACGGCTGCGGTTCGGAACTCTGACGTCGCCGGCGAATCTGTGCGCGACGTTCTTCTAGACGTTGAATTTCCGTCTGGAGATTGGCCAGGCGAAGATCAATATATTTTTCCTCGAAAGATGCGTCAGTTGAGTTATCCTGTGGTATCGGTAGCGAAGGGCGGAGGTTTCGAGCGAGAGGCTTTAACTGCTGCACTGTATGAGAGTGCATCCCTTTTGGGAGGTACGTTTGTTGGAAGCGCAGAATTCTCATCCATTGAAGCTAGAGGGGCATAGCGGTTGGAAGTAGCCACTTGGTTTGATGCTTCCTGCAGCGACTGCTTTGCTGATTGTGGATCACGACGTCGGCGAGCTTTCTTAGTTGCGGCACGCTTCGTAGGGCACAGGGGTGAAGTAATGTCATGGTCGTTGGTTTGACAGAGGCCACATTGAAACGACGGTGATGGTGTAGCTTCCATTGTGTCATCCTTGGCTGGGAAGGGGCACGACGATTTCATATGCCCTTGCCTGTAGCACGAGTAACAGTATATGACGGAAGGCTTGAACGGCCTTGGTCGCAACACACAGCCGTAATACAGCAGACGGTCTGGTGGACTAGCTGGACCTTGTAGAGTGACGAGGCATGTGCGGCCGCGACCCAGGTAACGAGAATAGCTTTCTGTGTATGACAAGAGAGTTCCTGCCGCAAAATTTCCGGTTCTTCATTGCAGTCCACGCCGTAGACAACATAGCGTCTTAAATCGGTGCCAGATGCCAAATATGCTTGCACTGGAAGGACGGCGTCTTTCGACGTACGCTCTCAACTAATTCCAGATAATCAACCCACAACGAGATGGTATTTGTAGGTTTGTGCAGAGCAAATCCTTGGAACCTTGAGGTGTTAAGGCAAGCGTCCACAGCTGCTTGTATGGCACGATTGGGCAATGTGGACATATAGAAGCTGGAACGCGGCTTGATGACGACCTTGTACGAAGGCGTTGTAGGCGACACGGGAGAATGCGCCTCGATTGCAGCGTCGTGCATTTGGCGGGGTCGTTTGGACGCTACATCAGACGCCACTCCAGACGCGACCTCGCGTGCAGGAGTTTCATCGCCGGTAGCATCGTTTGATCTCTTGGCACACGTCCGCTGCGGGATCGACGAACTGTGATTGATCCATGCTGTCAGCAGTGGATCTCACTTCATCGGAGTTATTGCAGTGTAGTTGCCTCACCGTTGCAGATGTGGTCTTTCGGACAAGGCGAGATGGTTCAGCATCGGGACGCTGTTAGGAACGCAGCGTGGCAGCGCCTTGCCGTAGCGGCGGCGGCCGCCCTCGACTGCGCACTAGGCCTAGGCCAGCAGCTTGAGACGATGGTCGAGGCGCTGAGAGAAGACCACGTAGAGGGCGACGTACCTTGTGGATGGGCGCCAGGTGCACTTATGTACCTGCCACAGCAGTCCAAGAAGTGGAACAGGACGTTTTAACAAAAACAAGAGGCACAAAAAACGGAGCGATGCACATACACGTCCCATCACTTCGAACGCTCTAAATCGCAATTAAAAGGGACTCTGCAGCGGCACCTCCGACTAAGCTGTGATCAAACCTGCGATCAAATGCACCTGTGTATGCTCGTCGGCGCTGTCGAGTCCGCGCCAGTCCACGGGACGCACAGTGCTGTCTCTACACGCGCGAGAAAAAACAAAAGAAGAAAGCAACGAGAATCCTGCAACGAGAAGAAGCCTGCAAGGAGCAAATCATGCTGTACATAATATGCATGTCATGATTTACATGTTAGGACATGTCGTTTATGTTCGTCATACAGTCACAGCACGTAATGCCAATTTTGGTGTATGTCAAGCTAGCGAAACGGCCGCGAACGTGACATGAGCGTGGCATGGAAGTCATGCCGCATATGACATGTCGTGGTTTCCATATTACCACTTGTCATTTATGTTCGTCATACAGTCACGTCCCACAGCACCAATTTTGGTGTATATCAAGCTAGCGAAAGGGCCGTCAGCGCACCATGAACGTGGCATGTAAGTCATGTTGTACATGACATGCAGGTCATGCTTTTCATATTACCCCCCTGTCATATAGGTTGGTCATGCATAAGTGTGTCATCGTACCAATTTTTGTATACATCAAGTTAAGAAAACGGCCTCAGGAGCACTACGGCCATGGCATGTAAATCATACTCATGAATGACTGGTCATATTTTCATGATATGACCAGTCATTCATGTTCGTCACACAGTCATGTTATGCCATACCAATTTTGGTATAAATCACATTAACGATACGGTCAGGAGAGCAGAAAGTCGTCGGCGGCCAAACAGATAGATAGATAGATAGATAGATAGATAGATAGATAGATAGATAGATAGATAGATAGATAGATAGATAGATAGATAGATAGATACGCTCAAGGTCACCGAAGTTTACTAAGAAATGCTTCACATTTAAAAGAGCAAGGAAAATGGCGTCAGGGAACAAACAACTACAAAAAATGCGCCCACCTCCCCGAAGGGAATCGTGAGGAAATGCGAATGCATTTCGCGCGCCCTTCACTCCATTTATATATGGTGGTTGTGGTTTGAAGAAGGAAAAGGCGCCTGATTTCTGCAGCCCGGTCGGGAGCAAGGCGCAGCGCCTTTGTTTTGCTTTTTCTTGTTTTTAAATTTTTTATGTATTTTTTTAAAATTTTTTTTTCATATATAGCTCCGCCGAGCTCCGCCGCAGTCCGCTTTTAGTTAACGCGCACGCTGCGAATTTTTATTGTTCAACAAAGCACAGGAGAAATCTCTCACCGGCACCACCTTGGGGGTCAAGATTCATTGCCATATATACGGGGTGGCCAGTGAACGGTTGTGCAGCGCGAGCAGTCGGTTTTTTTCAACCAAGAAACTCGCTAGCAGACGCTGCCTGTATCGGCGTCGCGAGGCGAGAGAGGGAGAGGGGGGGAGCGTAGGAGAGGAGAGAGAGAGAGGGGGGCGCGCATGCGCAGTGGGAGTGTGGACGCTGCGGGCAGAGATGCCTAGAGAAGAGAGGGGGGAGCGTAGGAGAGGAGAAGAGAGGTGGGACGCGCATGCGCAGTGGGGAGTGTGGACGGCGCGGACAGGGATGCCTAGAGGAGAGAGGGGGGAGCGTAGCAGGGGAGAGAGGAGGGGAGGCGCATGCGCAGTGAGGGTGTGGTTGCCGCGGGGAGGGATGCCTAGAGGAGAGAGAAGGAAAGAGGAGGTTTTTTAATTTTATTTTTTTGAAAGGGTTTGCGCATGCGCAGTAAGGGTGGTCACGCCGCACACCACCACCACCGGATTAAGCTTCGCCATAAGATGCTTCACATCTAACACCTGCCGGCGCGCACACCTCCTCAACCTACCCTCCTCCTCCTCCTCCTCCGCGGACAACGCCAACGCCGGATGCCTGACATAGCCCGACTATGAAATGCATTCGCATTTAAAAAAAAATGAAATAAATAAACGTGGCTCCGCCCCGGTCCCTAAGTGCACCTCCGGAAAGGGCGACACCAGGAGCACACGGTATCGGATGACGAAATAGCTCCCCTCACACAGCTCATTGGACCTGCGCTAAACTCGATGCCGCCGCGAGCTGGGCGGTGGCGCCGAGCAGCCGCCACGCGCTCTGATGTTCCCTTTAACAGTGGACCCCTGACTACGTTTTCGCACGAACATCCAAGGTTTATAATGTTATTTTTGAAATAGTGTATTCAAAAATAGGTTATATGTAGCTTTAATCGAAAGGTATGGCAATCCTTGAGATACCTATGAACGCAGGAGAGAAGGAAAAATACATGGAATCATTGCTGTGTTTTGCGAATTCCAGCATAACACTAACCTGTCAGTGGTTCAAGCCCGCGTGTAAAGTGAGCACCATAGAGGAATGCTTGCATTTTTTGTTTTCGAAGCAATAAAATATTCTTTATTGCTAAGGAACACAGAAAGCAGCCTTATTGAAGTGGTCAGATTTATTTTTGAAGAAAAAAAAGAAAAGAAAGTAAGGGAGGGGGGGGGCACGCCGAGCAGGATCTGTGTGATAGGAAATTCAACGCAATGGCAAGAAACCATGTCCTAAATTTTGGTGAATACAGGGTCGGTATCGTCGTTTTCGTTCTTTTGGAGACGCTAACGTTATTTTGTTTGAGGACGCGAAAACATTGATTGGTCGCAGATATCTTGGCCACGACCGGTCACAGGCGGGCGTCTCACGTTCTTAAATCCACGACCGTGGTAAATGCAAGCAGGTGAAACGCGCTACTTACTAGGTCAAGAACGCTGTTTTGGCAGTTAGCCGCATAATAGACATGACCGCGCCTGTTGCGCAGGCGAAGCTTTGCACTGGTGATTTTATCCTCGAAAATCGCTGTCATCGCAAAGCGCCAAGAACCGCTCCCGCCGTAGACACCGACGGGTATGGTGTTCGATCTTTAGCGTGATTGTATCAGCAATACCAGGCAATCGAAATATCGACCACGAATGGAACGCAATTGATGACAAGGGTCATTGTTTTTACGTACCGTTTCCGACCGCAATTTCGCTTTCGAGCATCTGGTCTTGCTGAAGACTGACAGGTCGCCGGTGTCACTTTCAAGGTGGGTATCGCGATGAGACCCACTTACGCTGACGGTATCACTCGCACACAGCTTCTTTTTCCGTAACAGCATATGCGGGAACAAAATATTTCACGACGCACAGCTGTCTTCTTTTCTTTCTGCTCGATGAATACAGATCACATAACGAACACGCACTCATCCTCGCTCACAAGCCACGTTCTGAACTTGCTGCAACCGAACGACGCCAGAGTTGTTTACCGGGGTAGGAAAAATGTGAAATGACACCACAAAACCAGAAATCTAGAAACAACAAAAAAAAAAAAATCACGCCATATCCACAAAGTGAATGATGTTGGAGGAGCTTGCTCGGAGATGATCGGGAACCCGCGAATACTCCGTACAAATCTCCTACCATCATATATAGACGTGACAACGTTGTTATATACACATTACATGCGGCGCTCGGGCCGCGAGCCCCAGCTGCTGCACGTTGCGAGCCCGCCGCGCTGCTGTGCGGTGTTCATGCGGCCGAGCGGTAACAAAGTTTTCACTGCCTGAGCTCCCTGCGAAGAGAAAATTACACCATCTCCCGCTGAAGGGAACCATGTGTAGATGCGAAGCAGCGGGCGCTAACGCTTACACTGGCGGCGGCGTTGACGCTGGCGCTCATCGGAGCTTTGCGCAGGAGAGAAACCCGGGGAGGCGGCAAAGCACGCAGTGATGGACCGGTGTTTCCCTACTGGAACATGCCAATCGCTGCTAATGGGCAATAGGAGACAGAAGACTCCGATTGGACACAGATACCCGCAGTCCGCTTTTAGTTAACGCGCACGCTGCGAATTTTTTTATTCTTCAACAACACAGAGGAGAAATCTCCCACCGGCACCACCTTGCAGGTCAAGATCCAGTGCCATATATACGAGGTGGCCAGTGAACGGTTGTGCAGCGCGAGCAGTCGCTTTTTTCAACCAAGAAACTCGCCAGCAGACGCTGCCTGTGTCGGCGAGCGTAGGAGAGGAGGGGAGGGGACGCGCATGCGCAGTGAGGGTGTGGTCGCCGTGGGGAGGGATGCCTAGAGGAGATAGAGGGGGGAGTTTTTTATTTTTATTTTTTTGGAAAGGGTTTGCGCATACGCAGTAAGGGTTGTCACGCCGCACACCACCACCACCACCACCGGATTGAACCCCGCTCTAAGATGCTTCACATCTAAAAGGAAGCGCACGTGCTGAGAGGGGTGTGCGTCACCTTGAGCGGCGCCGACGCTCGTTGCGAGCCCGCCGCGCTGCATTGCGGTGTCCATTCGGCTGAGCGGGAACTAAGAGCGTTTACTGCGTGAGCTCCAGGCGAAGAGAAAGGAGGCGCACGTGCTGAGAGTGTTGTGCGTCGCCTTGACGGCGCCGCCATTTAGTGAGCATTCCTGAAATCACCGGAAAGCCGGTGCAATGAGCGGAGAAGTGTACACCAGGGGCGGATCCAGCCACTAATTTTAGGGGGGTAGTGGTCGCTTGAACTAGAACCGGTGAGGAGGAGAAGGGAGGGGTTCCTGACTCTTTTGTTTTCAGTAGTTCACATAATCACAAGAATCTCGTCACAGCATAAATACTGTTAATTACTCTTAATTTGTTAAATACTGTTAATTACTGTTAATATGTGTTCACAACAGCCCCACTCATTAGGTCTAATCGGTTTTCTCTAATCGTAATAAATTAAAAGAAAACAAATTACGGTCTTTCACGCTTTAGATATAGGCAAATTTGGCTGCGCTAAGCCTTTGTTCGGAATGGGGTTGCGTGGCCGGTGCGAACACGGGTTGTTGTCGCTCCGGGGCTGTCATCAGGGCAAGTCGATGTAAGGAAGAACACTTTATACAAGTGCTTACATCATTCAGATTTCAGTGAACAAGCACAGCGCTCTCCGGTGCACCGGATTTCATAAGGGGGGTTGGGGTCCACCCCCCTTTTCCCTCTCACCACGCGGTAACCAAGATTCCTCCAATCCTAGGGCATTGGCATGGTCGTAATGATGAGTCCACACCTACACTTCAAAGGTTAATGTCCCATAGCAGGTCTTTGGGTGTAGCGCCACATACGAAAATGGTAAGAAAGAAGATGACAGGGAAGAGGCGTTTGCGCCTCTTCCCGTCATCTTCTTTCTTAAGGCTCATTTACACTAGCGCGACACGACACCGATTTTGGTCTGCCTAATGTCTTTGGGAGCGTCTTTGTCGTGTCTTCGTCCCATTTACAATGCAACGACACCAAGAGTCCGCGCCACAGACCATCGGCGGACTCTTGGTGTCGTTGCAGTGTAAATGGGACGACGACACGACAAAAGACGCTCCCAAAGACAGTCGGCAGACCAAAATCGGTGTCGTGTCGCGCTAGCGTAAATGAGCCTTTACCATTTTCCTATGTGGCGCTACAGCCAAAAAACCAGCATATATTGACAACTAAATTTGGGAATGATGCAACAGGATCATATCAGAAAGGAGAGGTGGGGGTGCTGGAATGCTAATTCATAGCAGAGCAAAATGGGATAGAGTGAAGCAAACGTGTTCAGAGCACCTATGGGTTTCGGGCACAGTAGGTGGAAAGAAAACGTGGCTGGGTGTAGCTTACTTGTGGACGGGGAATAACTGCAGAGAAAAGAATGTGGAGATAGTGAAATGCATAAGCACCGATATTAAAGAATTTGGTCATGATGCCGAAATAATCCTTCTAGGGGGACATGAATTCTCACATACATGACCTTGACGGATATTCAGACTCCAATGGCAAGTTATTGCTAGATCTCTGCGAGCAACATAGTCTTGAAATAGTTAACGCGGGGCCTAAGTGTGAGGGACAGATCACGTGGG
>JALIZH010014348.1:0-41250 GCA_030522465.1 Rhipicephalus appendiculatus | reverse complement strand
CTGGTGTGGTGTGACATGAGTGTATGCCGAACATAAATGGGGTGTCGTAACATGAGAATTTTGATGTGCATGTCATGTGCATACGCCTCATTTACATGACTCGGGGCTGGGACGCTCGGAGCCAGTTTATTTAGTGGATATATGTGAATATTGGTATTACGTGGCATGACTGTATGACGAACATAACTGACAGGTGGCGACATGAAAACCATGACATGCTCTTCATGTACGGCATCATTTACATGCCATGCTCATGATGCGCTCACGGCCGTTTCGCTGGCGTGATATCTTCAAAAACTGGTATGGCGTGACATGAATGCATGATGAACATAAAGGGGTATTCACACGGGGCATAAATCCTCGGTGGAGAAGCGAGGATGGCGGATCACGTGACAGAGACGTCACAGATTAGCGAGTAGGCAAGACCTCCCCGCACATCCTCTGGGAAGATGGGGACCTTTTGACTGACAGGACAAACTATCCCCCCCGCGGTGGGTTATATAGCGGTATTTCGGGAGGTGTTTGGCCGCATTGTCGTACTTGCTCTGGCCAACGTTTATAGATGCTTGCTCTGGCAGCGAGCAGCAGCACGCTGGTAGCGCTGGTGGTTTCGACGTTTCGTCGTCAGCTGCTGGTGAAAACGGGAGGTATACAAGCCACCAGAGTTGTCTGGTAACACTGGTCTCCCCCTCCGTTCGCCTTATCTGTGTGAGCCCGCAAGCTGACGTCATTAGGCTCCGCCTTTATCCCCCGAGGATTTGTCCCCGGTGAGTGAGGACTACGAAAACTACGAAGAGCTATCAGAGTGGTGTCATCAACAAGATCTAAGACGGAGCTGGTTGAACACTGCTAGAGGACAGGGCACTCCTGTGACCTAAACAATGCGAGAACGCTGACTCGTGAACGAAGGTGGGAGAAAATACTCCGGGAATCCCGGTTTATTCGCCGCGACGCATCGGTTTGCAACAACAACCGCGGCCCCTTGCATATTAGCACGTGATGTCAACCTTTTCATTCTATAGTTGGATAGCGTCACAGCTAAACGGGACAGACAGCACATGGAAAAGATTTACACACAACACGTAGCACAAATAAATGTGTTAGTCACAGAGGGCCGGATTAGGAAGTACCGCTTTAGTGCTCTAGTTGGCTGGTCCATCAGTGGTGTCGCTCAAAAAGGAATAGCTGTTGTGCCACACTCGTGTGTGCACAATTTCTCACTGCATAATAACTTCGATATCATGTGTTAATGTACAAAAAGTTTTTCAGCTTCATTAAATATGAAATCGATTTGCAGAATTAGCAGTCAAGCTCTGAAGAAGACAACTGCTTGCCAGAAACCAATGTTTCTAGAACCAATTCAGTTTCGCAGCTCCCCATATAAGCTTGATCTCCGAAGTGGACGCGACGGCCGACGCAAGAACTAGCGGCGCTGCAGTTCCATCTTGCATCATGCCTCACGCCTCGTGAAGCATGAACTCTCGCGTTGTGAGAAACGCGCAACGCGTCGCAAGCGGCTACTTGGCTACTCCTCGCGCGTCTCAGATCGCTGCGGCACATGCGTCGCCTCCGCGATAAAGCTTCGGCAACGCGCCATTGAGAGCAACGATGCGTTGCCGTCGCCGATCCCGGGGCCACGGTAAGTGGATGCAAAATGGAACAACAACGCCGTAACTTCACGCGTCGGCCGCGTGTGCTGGCTCGCGAGCGGAGCCGCGAAACTGTATTGCTTCTAAAAACGTTGCCAGAAACGACATAGAGTGCAGTTTGTTGAGTGTGGAGAAGCTGTAGCTTATCACATACCTCTTTCCCGCAGTAAGCAGCATGTTGGGCAAACAAGCAGATGCGTCATTGATAGTTTAAGAGAGCATTGTAATCTTGTAAATAGAGCCAATGATGGGTGGCTTACATTACACTGTCGAGTGTGTCAGTGTGAACCTTTCTTGCAGAACTCAAAGGCTTTATGAACCAAGAGAGTTTAACTAGCGAGATCAATAATACTATAAGCTGCAAAAATTGCAAAAATCGGTACCAGTTGTGTTAGCGCTCTGACTCTGTCCTTGTCGGATGAAGAATAGACTTTCTTAAATGTGCAGGCTTTCTTGAATAGACTTTCTTAAATAGACTTTCTTAAATGTCTGTGGGCTTATGAGTGCTATGCATATATTTTAAATTGAAACGAAAAAAAAAGAAATCTCAATGCACCGCTTCTTAGTGCAATCCTAGTGCGCCGGCACTGTGTAAATGTTTGCCTCGTGCGCACTAAATCATTCTATTGAAAGTTAGTGCACATGTTGTGTCTCTCCATTTTTGTTATCATGTTGCTTATGCGCAAAAAAATTCTTAGCACATGCTGTCAACTAGGGCGAATTTTTCCCTAAGCCAATTTTGCCCTGTACCACAGCGCCCGCTGTCTTTTAACCTAACTATAGCTTCTTGTATTTTTTGTTATGCAGGTGTATGTGCATGCTTCATCGAAACATTTTCTTGGTTTATCATGCCTCTTGTGAGCAGGATAATATTAGAATTCCAGGTATTCCCAAAACCATAATATTGTCGCGAGAGGAAACGACACAGGGGTCGACACGGAACGAACGGCTCTTTACTGTCAGCCACAACAGCCACGAACTTCTTTTTTCTCATCCTCTAACCCCACAAGGCCCGTGGCATTACCCTCTCCCCACAAAAAAAAAAAAAAAAAGAAAAAAAAAAGAAAAAAAAAGGAAAAGAGGCTTCGTCTCGATGCCGCAGCTTGAAACAAAAATGAAAACCCAGCCGTAAAGGTTGGTGACGACTGAAACAGCTAAGGAGAAAATAAAGGAAATGAAAAAAAAGAGACAGGATGGGCTTGAGGGCAAGGCGGCACCACAAGTTTGTAACTGGAGTGGGCTGAGAAGGGTAGAGGAGGACTACTTCAAGTAGTTCCTCCCCACCACCCTCTATCCTACTGCCCCCTTCCCTTTAACCAGGGAGAAATAAAGTTGTTCATTCATTGATTCATTCATTGTATCTTGCAGTCAGCGCGAAAAGTACGGCTTCATCCTGGAGACGTGAACTACATCAGATGAACGTGGTATGCGAGAGTGACGTGCTGTCTCTGCTGGCACAACTTCGTAGTTGACTTCGCCCAAGCGATGCAGAACAAGGTAGCTTCCAAAATACCGGCACAACAATTTTTCTGAGCGGCCTCGTCGTCGTATAGGGGTCCAAATCCAGTGTCCAGACTAGGGCACCCGTCTTGTACGCTACCGCTCTGTGATGGCTGTTGTATAGGCGAGCATCCTGACCTTGACGAAACAAAATGCGTTGCCGCGCAAGCTTCCGTGCTTCGTCGGCACGCTGAACGAAGACGTCCGTATCTGTGGAGGTGGTCGCTGACGGAGTTGGTAGGAGCATCACGTCAAGCATCGTGGTGACGTCGCGGCCGTAAACGAGACTAAAAGGTGCAAAGCCGGTGGTTTCCTGAAGAGCAGTGTTATAGGCAAATGTTACGTATGGGAGGATTTCGTCCCAATTTTTGTGAACTGTGGCTACATACATCGAAAGCATATCTGCAATCGTTTTGTTGAGACGCTCGGTTAACCCATTGGTCTGCGGGTGGTACGCTGCTGCTGTTCGGTGTGTGGTACCATTCAGCTGCAAGATATCACGGATCAACTGCGCCGTGAATGCTGTACCACGATCTGTGATGACAACCTGGGGCACTATGGCGGAGAACGATGTTTTTGACGAAGAAGTTGGCCACCTCGCAAGCAGTAGCTCGCTGAACGGCTTGGGTTTCGCAGAATCTAGTCAAATAGTCGGTTGCGACAACAATCCAGCGGTTGTCAGCTGATGACTTGGGAAACGGCCGGAGCAAATCCATGCCGACCTGTTCGAAAGGTGCGTGCGGGGGGTCTTACAGGCTGAAGGAGACCGGCTGGTTTCATAGGTGGGATTTTGCGGCGTTGGCAAGCAGCGCAAGTTTTGACGTACTGCTAAACGACCCGGCGTGATTGAGATGATACGGCGCCTCTTCCATTGGTTTCGTTCTCGCCTTCACTACAATTCTTCCAGGCGATATCCCACGTGCACAATGTGAGCGCTAAGCGTTGAAACTATCAGGATTTCGAACTTGTCGGCTACACTCTGTTATTTCCGCTTGCGCAATCGGAAACTCACAAAATGGAGCGAAATCAGTTAAATCGCGCACGATTATCATGCGAGGTGAGGAAGAACGGGTGGGTGAATGCATGGCAAAGAAGGGTAGGAGACAATTCACAACTGATATTTCTCGTAATGCACCAATCGAGAGTATGTACCCTAATGACGTTACGTCAATCACCGTGCTGGCGTCATGAACTGCACCAAAAAAAAAGAGAAGCGTCTAGAGACAAGAATGCGCTCGATTTTGTATTTCAGAGGCGGTTTTGGGGTTCTAAAAAAGACAGGGCGTGCAAACACGGGCAGAAGAGAGTAGTCAAGACACCGCAAACGCCGCTAACTGAAAAATCGTACGGCGGCTGGAAATGAAGTAGACAAAAAAAAAAAAAAAAAAAGAACTAACGCAGCAGCGCACTAGTGGTGCCAAACCTGAAGGAAGTGTGGAGCTGGGCAGCCTTCTTTGTTTCTCTTCAGTTTTCTCTTTCTTTTCTCGTCTCTTTCTTTCTTTTTCTCTGTTTTCGTTTCGTCTGTCTTTTTTTCTCTATTTCTATTGATTTCTTCGTCTCTCTTTATCTATTTCATTCTCTTTCTTGCTCTTTCTATTTATCTTCCTATTTTTTCCTTTCTTTCTCTCTCTTTCTTTCAATCTCTTTTTATCAATTTTTATACGCGGTTTCGCCGGTGTTACGCCAAGCGACGACAGCATACGACAGCCCGGGCTCCCATACTGCTCCGCACTTAATATCATCATCAAGGCACTCGAAGAGCAAGAGGAAGAAAACTTCTCCTTGGCGCGAGCGCGCGCTCAGCATGCTACAGATGGCTTTGCTATACGTGGTTTTGTCTACGTTACGCCAAGCTACGACAGCATACGATAGTCCGAGTCCCTAAAGTGCTCCGCACTTAGAACACTTATCTGCGCGTTCCCATGGCAGGCAAGAGGCGATACCTATCAGTCCTATCATCGTGATGGTCTATTAGCGTGATACCTATCAGCGTTATGGTCTACGTGAGCGATAACTGGTCACTCTCTTGACTACACTCTTGTGTCGTTTTGACATGAATACCTACCAACTAGCTCATCTATCGGTTATTCTCAGTTATCGGTTATTCTCAGAGACCAACTCCCCAGCCATAAGAAATGAAACAGGAGCATGCTGGGAACTGTGACCAGAGCATGGAGCGCGAGGGGGGGTGTGTTGTTGGAGAATGTTGATTTTTATAAGGACGCGAGGTGCGCGCGCACGCGAATTCTGGTTTTTTCCCCCATGAGCTCACCAAGAAAAAGGAAAACAAACAAGAGCATGATGGGAATTGTGACACGAGCCCGAGGAGGTAGCGGCTTCAGAGGAGGTTGGCAAATAGATTCTAGGCGCGCTCTCTACTGTACTTCTTTTTTGGCTCTATGGTTGATGCGCATTCCGTTCCTCTAACTTGAGTCGAGAGTTGTGAAAACTTCGTGACGTCAGAATGACGTTGAAGAGAAAGAACCGGAAAGAGAGCACTGTGAAGACTGTAGGATTGGGCGTGTTGGTACATGAATTAAGAATTCAAATCAGCAAACCGACAGGAGGGGACAGAGGAGAGGATACAAAGAGAGGGCGTGCTGCTGGCCGAGCTCCCACCAATCAGCGGCGGCTGAAATGGAGAGTCCATTACATGGACACATCGAGAAGAGCTCCCCGGTAAAGTGATGTATTTAATGTCCAGGTTCCCCTCGTTGGGGTTAAAATAAAAGACTAAAGGCGGCAGGAGAGGAGTCAGCAAAAACAGGCGGTGGCGGCGCACAGCTCTGACCTGGAGTAGCATGCTAGGCGAATAGCCAGGCAAACAACTGCAGCTTTTCATTGAACTATTTCTTTCTCTCCCTCTCTCAATGAAAAAACAAATTCGCGTGGGTGCGTGCGGGTGTGCGCGTGTTTGTGTGTGTGTTTTCATTTAAATATTTTTCTTTCTCTCACTCAATGACAAAAGTAAATTGGCGTGTGTGTGTGTGTGTGAGTGAGTGTGGAATTTGCTACTACTATATAAAAGCAAACCTGCTTGATGACATTGTTCATGAGTTTACTGTTATCAATTATGCCTATGAAGCAATTTGTGCTGTTACTAACAAGGTCGCTGTTCTTTTATTATATCGTCCTCCTCAAAGTAAGGTAGAAACATTTTTTGAATTTGTTGAGTCTTTTTTTGGAATTTGCTGCTTTCAACAAATGCAATGTGATAATATTTGGTGATCTAAACGTAGATTTACCTGCAAATAGCAATGTTAAAACAAATATGACTGAGGTAATGTCGTCTTATGGGTGTGAAAATGTCGTTAATCAACCCACAAGGATCACTAAACAATCTGCCACATTGCTTGATGTCTGTTTTACAAGTTTTCATCCGGAAAACATAGTGTCTGGTGTGTTTTCGTCGGGAGTGAGTCACCACTTGCCATTTTTTTGCTCTGTTCGCCTTCAAAAAACAAGTATCAAAAACTAATTTCACGCGTCGCATAATAAACTCCACTAGCGTTACGAACGTCTGTTGTTTAATGAGTGAAACTAGCTGGGATGAATTGTACCGTGAATCTGATCCATCAAAAGCCTATGATATCTTTATTCAAAAAATCAATTATAACTATAATTATGCTTTTTACGTGTTATGGTTAAGAAGCACCGAAAAGCTAGAAAAGAGTGGATCACACCGTCATTATTCAAACGCATTAAAGAAAAAGACTTCATGTTCGCTCGTTTCCTGAAAACAAAGAATCAGGCAGATTTAGTCGCGTTTAAAAAGTATAGGAATAAATTAAGCTTGGACCTAAAAAAGGCAAAAAAAATGCATATTATCAAAATAAGGTTTCCCCGCTAATTAATAACCCTAAACGGCTTTGGGGTGCTGTTAACAAAATTATAGGAATTGAACGACCACTTATACCTACCGAACTACACATTAATGGAACAGCCATCTCTGGCACGACGCTTGCAAATCAGTTTAATATGCATTTTTTTGACATCAGGTGCTTTTCTTGGCCCCAAGATAGCATCATCTTCGAAATCTGCTATTTCCTACATTCCTGCAGCTTACAAATATTCTATGTTTTTAACACCTACCTCAGATGAAGAGATAGCATCTACCGTGTTCGCACTGAAAGACACGTGCTCGCCCGGTTACGATGAAATCAGCGTTTCGCCGATTAAAGCTGCTATCTGGGATATTTCTGGCCCACTAACTTATATCTGCAACAGAATGTTGGAGACTGGCATTTTCTCTGACAAAAGGAAGATTGCGCGCGGTACTGTCATTTATAAAGGTGGCAGTAAAAATGACCTCAATAATTATCGACCAATATCGGTACTGCCACTTTTTTCAAAAATCGCAGAGTGTATTGTTTATAAACGATTGCATGATTTTATTCAAGTTAAAAATATTATCTCGAAACACCAGTACGGCTTTCAATCTGGAAAATTGGTGGAATATGCTCTACTGCAGGTAAAAGAAAAGATACTTAGCAATTTCGAACAGCGATATTTTACAATGGGAATCTTTCTTGATTTTCGGAAAGCGTTTGATTCGATCAAACACCAAATCTTGTTTCAAAAGCTAACGACATATGGTATCCGTGGACTGGCCCTTACATTATTAGAGAGCTACCTCGAAGGTAGAATGCAATATACACAGCTTCACGAATTGAAGTCAAACTTGGGTAACATAAACTTTGGGGTCCCACAGGGATCTATTTTGGGTCCTTTGCTTTTTCTTTATAAATTAATGATATTGCTAACATTCCTTTTACTCTCGCCATTGCTATGTACGCCGATGACACCAACGTTTTCTTTTCTGGTCCAGATCTAAATTCATTAGAGCAGCGTGCTAATATCTGGCTAAACGAACTTCATAACTGGCTTAATGTGAACGAAATAAACTTAAACGTAAATAAAACACAGTACGTAATATTTCGTCCAAAAAATAAACCACTTCCTCATAACGTAGAATTGAGTATCAACAACAATATAATAACGCCCGTCAACTCTTGCCGATTCTTGGGACCTCAGCTGTTGGGACCTCAGCTGAGGTCAGGTCTGACCTCAGCTGGTCTGAGCACATAAATCATGTTCGTGCTAAGTTATCTAGATCTCTTGGTATGTTATACAGGCTAAACTATTTATTTCCGTTGCGCGTTAGAAAACAATTATACTTCGCTTTTATTCATTCCCACCTAACATATTGTCACCTAGTCTGGGGTACGTGCAACAAGACGGATGCCGAACGTGTTTCCTCTCTACACAAAAAGGAGCCTAAAAATGATATCTTCCCATCCTCCCCCATCAACTGACTCTCTGTATAAAACTCTGAACGTACCACCATTCTCAGGGTTTTATCAGTTTTCTTTGGCAACAATGATTTTCCGCGAATTCAAACATTATCGTACCATGTTCTGAAACAAATATCTAAACAGACAAGTGGCATATGACCTTCGCACTGTTTCATTGACGGGATCAAGGCCAAGAACTAATTACGGTACTAAATCTATAGATTATCAGATTATTTCATTGTTGAATGCATACCCATCCCTAATCGAATTGGCCAATCAGAACTCAAGTATGTCTCGTTTTAAAAAACAAGTAAAGCTACTTTTCCTGCCTCCTTAAAACATACAATTATTTTGCTATGAAAGCAAAAATTATGTAATTTTGTATATTTGTATAACTTTGTATAATTTAAAACATGAACAATGTAAACTTTGTATAACTTTTTGTCCTAATGTGTTTTTTACAGTTCATTTTTGTTTATATAAGCTGTGCAATGTGCATTGTGCTTATTTTCTCTGGTTTTGCTCCTGGCTGTCCGACATGTAAGTCCGAGGTGAAGGCCTCGTCAGGACACATACGATTCTCCTTTTGCCTTGCCTCGTGGACATATTTCATGTTATGTAACTATGTCCGAAATAAACTGTAACTGAACTGACAGTAGGAACAATAATGGCATCTGAGGTCACAGGCTCACTGAAAACACTTTG
Organism: Rhipicephalus appendiculatus; assembly: GCA_030522465.1. Lineage (NCBI taxonomy): Eukaryota > Metazoa > Arthropoda > Arachnida > Ixodida > Ixodidae > Rhipicephalus > Rhipicephalus appendiculatus. The sequence goes on along the minus strand of JALIZH010014348.1, from coordinate 32,102 downwards.
CAGCTACACTGGTAGTGCTTGTCGGTAGTGATGGGAATGACCAAGAGCACTGTGGAGCAAGTTTTGTAGCAATTGTGTCGTGGCGATTTGTAGCAGCTTCCCTGAATTTTGAAGCATGCTACCAAGACAATAAAACGAAATAAAAGCAGCTTATTGCTCTATTATAGCAGCTTATTGCTCTCTAGATATAGCACAAATTTAGATATTAACTACGATGAATGAAATGCTGGTTCGGCATCAGAGTCACGCTATAAAGTGTCAACAGGAGTGGCCCACAATGCTTCTTGAAAAACATCAAATAGAAAGACGCCACAATGAACACCACAATAATACGCAAAGCAAACCAATTTTAAAAACTGCCTTGCTAACAGGACTTGGAAATGTGGCTTTCAGTTAGCACCAGAGAGGTTCTTTTCAGGGGTGTGCGAATATTCGAAACTTCGAATAGCGAATGGAATAGCATTCTATTAGATTCGGTATAGTCGAACCGAACAGTGCATATTCAGAATACCGAACATTTTTCGAATAATTTTCGAATATTGAGCATCGACGGGAAAACCCCAAAGGAAGGAAACGTCGAAACAGCCACGGGTTATCAGTTCCCGTCATCGTGTTCTAAAACCTGAAGGAAGGGTCTACGGCTGCCCTCAGCTTCAGAAGTGTAATTTCTCACACGTGTACATGAATAACGACAGAGCCAGTTGTTGCGTCACTGTTAATTGATCTTGCCGGTACAGTATTCAGCACTGATGGCTAGCTGCTTTTTGTGCGAAGGCACATGTTGGGATTAGTTGTTTATCTGTTTCATCACATATTTAGCTATATGTGCGTACTCGGTTTCACATTGTTTAAATTTTATGCGTAAGCTTTATTTAGAAGCTGTCGGCAAAGTAGCACCTTGAATACGGCAGTCACTCCGGTATTTCAGCCTACCGTTGCAAAATACCTCGCAGGCTCTAGCCGCTGCTTTAGGCGAGCTTACCTCAGTTTTTCCTAACAGTAGTATTTTTTGTTGATTAAAAATACTCATAATGTTCAATTGCGAAAGTTGCCAGTATCTGTTTCAAAAATAGGATAATATCTGGGGTTTTACGACCCAAAATCAGGATATGATTATGAGGCATGCCGTAGTGGACGGCTCCGGGAATTTCCACCATCTGGTGTTCTTTCGCGTGCACGGACATCGCACGGTACACGGGCCTCTACCATTTCGCCTCCACCGAAATGCGACCTCCGCGGCTGGGATGGAACCCGCGACCTTCCGAGTCTGTCGAGACGTGTTTGCCAACCTTCGGCTTTGGGATCGTTGTCAGCCGGAGCCTTGCGTTTGTGTGTGGGTCCGCTAGAAGGCGCGATTTCCATAGGTTCTACCCTAGGTGGTGACTGCGCGGCCGGCGGAAACGGGGTGTGTGACATGGTTCGATTTTCGAGAGCCTCCACTCGGAGTATGAGTTGTTGTATAACTGCTGTCAGTTCTACAATCGCTTTGTGTGTGTCTCAAGTACTGGGAGCTCCCTCCTGCGTACTCACCGGTTGTTGATGTCCTTGTGAGACAGGGGAAGATGACGGTGGCGCAGGTGGATGCTGCAGAGGAGAAGGAACTCCAGGCTTCTGGGTGATTGCAGGTGTCTCTTTTCTTTTCTGGGAGGAAGTCTGCGATCTCCCCCTTGGGAGTGGTATACGAACTCACCCACACTCACATCAGGGCACTAGAAGCACACATCGGACATTCACTTAACACAATCGGCTCACAGGTCGCCCAACAAATTGAAAGCTTGAGGAAAACCATAGAAGCCCAGGGAAAACCCCCAGCTATCGCTGAACCCTCGGCGGCTGCGCCGGCACTCCCTCCAATGCCAGAACTTTCCCAGCCTAATCATGGCAATCAGCTCGGCTAACACCACCGTCTGGCAGTGGAACTGTCGGGGGTTCGCGCGGAAGCGTCCGGTCCACCAACAGTTCCTCACCGCGAGTGATCGCCCCGAGCCTGATAGCCCTCCAAGAAGGGGGGAAAGAACACGCAACTTGCCGGTTTCACAACATACTTTTCAGAACGAGTAAAGCCTCAAGTAGCCACCCTCGTCAAACGTAACCTCACGGTCCTACAGCATAATTTGGATCCTTCTTTCCCCGAACACGTATTGTTAGAAGTATTACCTCGAGCCGCGCACAATCGTCGCACTAGTTTGTTTGTACTTAATGTTTACAGCCCTCAACGGGCCCGTAAAGACGTTTTTCGGACCCTTTTTCCTCAGCGCCCAGGAGCTAGCGCAAGGGCAGCCTCTCCCTTATCATCGGTGACTTCAATGCGCATCATCGCGCTTGGGGCTACCACTACGACTCGGCCAAGGGCAGAAGCCTCTGGAATGACTGGCATATCCACCCCCTTACCCTTATCACAGATGTCTCCTACCCCACTAGACTCGGTTCGGGCCTACACCGAGACACAACGCCAGATCTCGCCTTTACGAGCTCCGGAGTCGAAGCTTCTTGGCGTCATACTAACGAAAATTTTGGAAGCGATCACTTCATGCTCGAGATCGTGATACAAGAGCCCACGAGGCAATGTACACGGCCGGCTCAGGTGATCGACTGGGACCTCTTTCGCGCACACAGGAAACAGCAAGCCGCACCTCCCACTATTACCAACATAAGCGCATGGACAACTGAACTTGTCAAACAAGTGGCGGACGCCACGCGAACAGTCGACGTGGAGGACACAGTTCCTTACTGCGACCGTTACTACGCCCATAAGCGTGCGCAGGGTTCCCCTTCAGGGGGGCGCGAAGGTTCGTCGCAGCGCCCCCCCTCCCTATTATGTCAATGTATGGGGGCTGACTTTGCGCCCCCCTGTCGCCCCCTCCCCCCTACAATGTATAGGGCTCGCTTTGCGCCCCCCCCCCCCCCCTTCTCGCCCCCCTGCCTCCCGTGCGCACGCCTATGACTACGCCCATCTCTGGAAGCGCAAGAAGTCGCTCGAGGGCCTACTGTCCACTCGAAAATGGGACCGCGATATCCGCCGTCGGCTGGCGCGCGCCCATACAAATATAGAGAACTACGCAATCAAACTCACCCGGCAGAGATGGTACAACATTTGTTGCCAGATGAACAAGACCCTTAACACTCGAAATACGTGGAGCCTTCTCAGACATCTGCTGGACCCAGCTGGAGGAAAGCTCCAAGCGCGCCAACAGCTTGAGCGAATCTTCCACCTGTATCCTGGCACGCCAGGTGAGCTCAAACAAGAGCTAATTGACACCTACATTCGGCCCGAACCGGCAACCAGCCTCCCCATTTACCAGGGATCGAACAATCTTACCCTATACGCTCCATCACTTTAGCTGAAGTCCGAGCAGAACTCAATCGCCTTAAGACCAACTCAGCGGCCGGCCCCGACCGCATCTCTAACACAATGCTCAGGAATCTGGACGACGCCTCTATTCATGCCCTCACCGACTACCTTCAAGAATGCTGGGCCAGCGGTACCATTCCAAAAGAATGGAAGTGCGCCAATCTAGTCTTCATCCCCAAGCCGGGAAAACCACCCACCTTGGCCAACCTCCACCCCATCTCTACACTTCCTGTGTGGGGAAGTTGATGGAACGCGTGATCCAGACTAGACTCCTTCGCTACCTCGAAGACAAACACCTTCTACCCGACACGATGTTCGGCTTTCGCCCTCATCTAGCAGCCCCGGACATCATGCTTCTTCTTCATCACCAGGTCGTCCATGCGACGCACCCTTGACACGAAAGTCATTGTGGGTCTCGATGTGGCCAAGGCTTTCGACAACGTCTTCCGCGAAGCGATTCTTCGACAACTACACACCCTTGGCGTCGGACATCGTACTTATGCATACGTACGAGACTTTCCCACCAACCGAAAAATAAAACTCGGCATCGGCGCGGCAAATTCATGCATCGTCTCTCCTGGCAACCGTGGCACACCCCAAGGCTCCGTTCTATCACCGCTGCTTTTCAACCGTCGCACTGATAGGACTACCTAAACTTCTGGCTGACATCCCCAACTTGCACCACAGCCTGTATGCTGACGATCTCACTCTTTGGATCACGCAGGGCAGCGACAGCCAGATCGAAGAGGCTCTCCAGACCGCCATCGATCGTGTCGGCAGATACCTCGATACAGTTGGCCTTAGCTGTTCGGCGACTAAGTCAGAGTACATCATCATCCCGTCCCCAGGACAACGTGCACCAAAGGCACTTCCTGAGATGAACCTCCAGGTCCAAGGTAACCCCATCCCTCGAACAGATCACATCAGGATTCTGGGCCTGCATTTACAGGCGAACGGCAGCAATACTATTTCGCTCCAACGCATCGACCAGCCGGTGGTGCAGATCGGACGCCTTCTCAAGCGAGTCTCCAACAAGCACTGAGGCATGCGAGAGTCCAACCTCCTGCGCCTAGTTCAAGCCTTCATCTGCTCTCGCATCACCTACTCTGCACCTTACCTACGTCTCACCCGCGCCGAAAGCGGAACGGCTGGAGACGACACTTCGCAAAGCATCCAAGACAGCCCTGGGTCTTCCCATGTCCACAGCCACTCACAAGCTTATGGCTCTCGGCATCACCAACACCGTGAGCGAGCTGATTGAAGCTACCCTCACCGCCCAATATGAGCGGCTGTCACTCACACACGCTGGCCGAGCGATACTGCAGCAAGTTGGGATCTCACCAACGAGGGCGGCCCCCCACTATGCAGACCTCACACCAGAATATCGTCGAAGTCTCTGCACTCCTCCCATTCCCAAGCGGATGCATCCGGAACACCACGCTGAGAGACGGGCCGACCGGGCACGTCAATTCGAGTAACGCTTCAGCGGACGTCCGGACGTTACGTATGCGGACGCCTCTTACCACCCCACGAACCCAGTGATGGTGGCGGTAGCCCCTCGCCCCCCACCGTAGCTGGCACACAGCATGCAGCATTCGCAAAACGGAAACTGTCACCGCAGCAGAGGAGGTTGCCATCGCGCTTGCGCTAGCTGACCCCATTAAGGCGCGTTTACACTAGAGCGACACGACACCGATTTTGGTCTGCCGACTGTCTTTGGGGGAGCGTCTTTTGTCGTGTCGTCGTCCCATTTACACTGCAACGACGCCAACAGTCCGCCGATGGTCTGTGGAAGACTCCGAGTGCGCCTTGTCGTGCTCACAGCCTTTTGTCGGCCAATTCTCTAGTCACACTGGAGGCACGCGCGGCGACACCGACTGAACTTGCACGAAGAAATTGAAACAGGGCACCACCTGCTCCTCATTTTCAGCCGTCTTGATTAAAGTGGCGAGTTGGGCTTGTTGGTACATATTTACGGAACACTACAGCGCAAATAAATACACGACGGACGAAAGGAACACAAACGAGGACGACAAGCGCTGAACTTTCAACAACCTTTATTGGAAAAAGCACATGTATTTATACTGTCCGAAGCACAGTTCACTTGCTGCACATGCGTATATAAGCCATCTCATGATCACTAAGTTGTATGGAAGCCTCCCTCTTCTGCCATTGTCCCTCTCGGGCTACGCGGCGCAGCCCCCGCCATCCCCCCACGGCGTCGAGGGACGGGGGGTGGGGGGCAGACAAAGGGAAGCAAAGAAAAGACATCCGTGGGGTGCGCTGAGGGGGTATTGTGCGGGGCCTCCGCACAATACCCCCCCCAAGATCTCCCCTTCGTCGTTTTAACCAACTAAAATTTTGTGGAGTTACTGAACTCTATTGAAAATGGTTGCCTTACTATTTGAAAACTATTCGAATAGTACTCGAGTCTCATTAGTATTCGATTCGGTTCAAAAATTCAGTATTCGCACACCGCTGGTTCTTTTATTTTAGCGCAAAAAACTACTGGTATGTCTATTGTGTTGAATGGTTTCGTATCAAAAGTACGTTGCTGCCAGAAAGGACTTACATTTAGACATGTAATGGATACATAACTTAATTATTGAAATATTATGTTCAAACAATGCCACATATTTTCCGCGGATATCCACAAATTCCATAAGCTGCCAATAAATATTTTGAGCTATCCACAATTTCAATAAATCATGGATATTTCAATTTACTGCTTAAATGAAAAAAAATTTAAGCTATTGCAGGCTCATTTGATAAAAAAACTGCGTAAGAAAATAAAAAAAAATTGCCAGAAGTGGGGTTCGAACCCACGCCCTCTTGCGAGGACCAGATCCTAAATCTGGCGCCTTAGACCACTCGGCCATCCTGACAAATGGGCGGCGAAGTTATCGCGCATGTGGTTTTTGTTGGTGAGACATTTCGTCCTAGCCCGGCATGGCGGCTGTTACCTTTCTGTCGTTCAGAGAGTTACATTGTTTATATTTTTGCAGTCATGCATGTAACAATGATACCATGTGTGGTGTGGAATGCCGGCGAAAAGCTGTGATTTAAACGCAGCTTGACTAGCCCCGCATCGCAGGAATACGGAGTATGCATTGGAACTCAGCCGCAATGTGGCGCTGGGGTGCGCCGGGCTGGGAGCCATTTTTGAGGTTGTCACGGAGCAGACGACCCATGCTTGTCCCTGTGTTTCCTGTGTTTCTGTGGTGGGTGCTGCGCGGGCAGCGCCGTGTTCGCTGACCTTTCAAAGTCCTCGTGTGTTGCACTTACAATACTGCGGCGCTGGAAGTTTCCGCTACTACTGTGTGCTGCATGGTCTTGTAAAAATGCCCAGGCAGCAGCACGTTGGTTGCTACGTGTTGATAATGTAACCGGTCATTTCTGTCGGTCGTGTTGCTGCAGTGAACGAGGCAGCTCAGCGACTATGCAAAGTCGCTGTCTGACCTCGAGCACAACAGGTACATTATCAAAGTCCCAAATTGTGGTGGCGATGACACTTTGGCGCTATTTGACGATTACTTCACGAACGATGTTGGCTCTTATCCTAGTGTAAACCGCGCGGACATCAACGGCTATCTGGTTCAAGGGGGAAAATTCGTGACCTAGGGAGCAATTCAAGGTAAAAAAATGCTTGGAGGCTCATAATTACGTCACCGGCGGTCTCGCACGTGGAGCACCCAAGGGCGAATTTCTTCGTCGCCGTCGCCGTTGCACAGGTAGGCTGTCGACTCGCACTTTCTTGCCGCTGTTCAATAGATCCGCATGTCAGGAACTTGGCGGCAGTTTCTAACTATCCGCAAACCTAGGGCAAGAAATCAATCACCGATGTGGCGCCCAGCCCATCTCACTTTCCTGCCGCTGTTTACTAGATCGGTAGCGCAGCTATTGATATGTTCCTCGTGTTTTTCGCGCCTGAGGATGGGCTCGTGTAAGCGTAAGCTAATCACTGATTTATCTACCGTCGTTGTACAGGTCCGCCACTCACAGTCATTCAAGTAAAGCCGATGCTACCGTGGCTACTGATTAAGGCTGACGGAGAAGTTCTGTGCGCGCACTGCACGTGCATAGCTGACCTCGGTGAGGCGTGCTGACACGTTACGTTGGGGCAGTGCGCCCCGCAAGTCGGTAATGCGACGCCGATTCGTCCGTGTGTTCGCGACGAATTCTGCCAGCGCCAGCCCGGTACGAGACCTGGGCGGGGAAGCGCACGTCCCGCCGCCGCTATGACAACACGGCGCGCCATGTAACCATAACCACGCCGCCATTGTACCCAGTAGATATGGCCGCTAAGACGTCATTTCTCCCACATTCTGTTCTTTCTTTCATCCATGATATGTGGCGCGATTTTGTACGCATTCCAAATAAGAACGAGGGCGTTCCCGTCGGTTCCCGTGCTTAACCGATAAACGATAAACGGATTATAATGGCTGTCAGACGGCTTGACTTGGATCGGAACGTGCCCTCACGACAGTCACGTGTTTGTGACGTTAACCGACGGGAACGCCCCCGTTCTTATTTGGAATGCGTACAAAATCGCGCCAATGGTGTTCTAGAACAGGCAGGGTTGTGTGCCGTCTTCACAGCAAAGCAATGGGAGAGTGGTGGTAACTTTTGCGATGACGCCACCAGCAGAGCGCCACGATCGAACGGTGTGCGCGGCGCGCGTAATTTAAATTTGCATTGCGAAACTTTCTGCTGTTCTTGAGTAAAATAGTCACATCACACGATTGAAAGTAAAAGTATTTGCAAGATTTAAACACATACAACACCTTTGGATTCATTAATGGAATAAATAAAGCTGGTTCTGCGTAGTCTGAGGTTGCACAATTTCTCTCGTAGAACAGCGACCCGGATCGTCTGCATGCTTACTGCTTTTGATTGCAGATGGCATAAAAAAGCACATCGCTATTCATTCTATGCATATGTACCCCTGCCTAGCTATCACACTAACTTGAAAGTCATGCGACGAAACAAGCGAGGAGGTCCTGAAGGATAACGTTATCATCAGGTGAGCTCGACGACCACCACTTACCTGCATGAGCCAGGAGAGCAGTCGCAATGTTTTCGAAAGAAATAAAAATAACGCTCAATGACGACTACTGCTCTATTTATTTAGACATTTTCCTCATCAAAGGGAGGGACGCCGAAGTGCAGGAACGTAACTGTAACTAGAAATTCTCCGCAATGTACTCGGGGTGGTGGACGTAGTTTATGTGAGTAAACCAGGAATTCCTGTCGGTCTGCAAGAACTGCTGTGCATCAGGCTACCGCAAATACCGAGTCTTCCATGCACACGCTTAAATTCGCTGACGCGTTATGAGTAACAGACGACAGCAATCGACTTGTTTCTCCCGAACACACACGACAAGCACGGCAACTACAACTACCAATCTCGGAGGTTTCGTATCTAAGCGTACCATACACAGTAGTACGGTGTGCCTCGGCACCGCTGGCCGTCATCGGTCAGAGAGCCATGCTTTCGGCGCCAGACGACACACTACCCCATTCCAGTACATTATATCCATGATGAATATAAACAGCACCTCTGTTGCCTGGTTTTGAGGAATGGAGAACCGTGTTTTTTTTTAATATATATTTTTGCTTGTGTTAGACAAGCAATGTCATCAAGGTTTAACTTATAAACAACTTGCACTTAATTATTTTTTTCATATTAAGTGTTATTGCTTTGTTGAATATACGCATGTTTGATAGGTGGCCAGATTTTCATGCAAATTAGTTTCCAGGGTCACTGCACTTTCGTTCATTTCTTCAATTCAATTATTGCATTAATGTAAGTTTACATGAGCATTGTCGATCAGTAAAAATGTTAGTATATCTGTCCAATTTGACACGATAAATCTAAATTTATAGGAACGTTGCCAGGTTTTAGTGCTGCTTGTATTTCAATGTTGCCAATTTACTGTGTCAAATTTGTACACGCTCTGCAAATAATCTCAAATATTAGAGCCTTTGTAAAAATATCTTTTTGTTAGTAGTAATGCATGTTTATTATTAAAAAATGGGTGCTTTATCCAGGGCTTACCTAATTCAGTATTGCCAAGAAAGTAGGCGCTGGCGGCGGTAGCGATATGCCTGTAGGTTTGTGTCGCATCTTCTCGACGGGTCCACCTAGTAAACTGTTCACTTCGGTCTCCACTGATTGGCAGGAGCTCGGCGAGCAGCGCGCGCTCCCTTTGGGGTCTTTCTTCCGCAACGTCATTTGGACGTCACGAAGCTTTCACAACTCTCGACACAAATAAGAAAGACGGAATGCGTTTCACCGCGACGGATGCTGCTCCCAGAGATCCGCTTTTGGACGCACATCTCGGAGGCCGTGCTTGAACTCTAATCACGTTAGCCCTTGCATTAGGTTTAACGCAGCCGCCCGCTTCAAGCATCTGGAAGGTGGGTACGCATTCCCTGCATCGTTATGCAACATCTGAACACGTTTATACGCAAGTTTAGACTTGTCAAGTTTGTTTAGGTGTCCTGTTACTGTACATTTGGTCCATTTTCTTTCTCTTTAGGCTGGGAAATGTGTTGGCGGATTCGGTGCGTCGAGGTGGCCAAGAGCGCAATGACGTCACGACTCGCCGTGTTTTCGAGTAATTCAACGTGCTCCGCCGAAGTGGACATGTCCACTAGGTGGAGCCATCGAAAATCGCGCCCCAGTATCCAGGCCCGTAGCAAGGAGGGGGGGTGTTTTACCAAGGGCAAATAATAAAAATAGGCGTTCTTCAAGTGGGCTCCCCCCCCCCCCCCCGAAAAAAATTCCTGACTACGGGCCTGCCAGTTCAGTTTAGTTTGACGATGGTTCGGCAAACGGCTGATGTAGAAGATGGTTGGCTATTTGGTTTCTCAAGACTTTTCTTCCCTCTCCCCCTTCCCCCGTGCAGGGTAGCCTACCGGGCTCAGCCCAGGTTAACCTCCCTGCCTTTTTTCTACGCTTATTATCTCTCGCTCTCTCTTTCTCAACGACTGTCTGCTCTGACGGCCGCGCGGCGGCGCGCCAGTCGCAGGCGCACGTGCTCTCAGGCGCTCCCCGGCTGTGGGGCGCTAGTTTCTTGAGATTGTAGCGGGAGTTTTGAAGTGTTGCTAAAATTGGTCAGATTTTACGACACTAGCATTAATTATGCGATAGGTTAGAGCATTTACGATTCTTTTCGGCATTACCAGACACAAGGCTACAAATTACAGTAAAAAAGTAACAAACAAAAATTTCGCTGTCAGGGGTACTTTAAAGGTGAAGTGTAGCCGGTTGTCCTACCTCTGTAAACGGTCAAAATAAGGTGCGGCCGGACTATTTTGGGGATCGATTAGAAGCAGTAGTTGCAGTTCCTTCTCAAATACATAGCGCGCTAGAATTCTGGGATCATTTGTTCGAACATGAGTAAGCACGAATTTGATGTTGTGATTGCCTTTGCAAAGGCATTACATACATTGTACAGTCTTAGGCAGAAAGCTCGGTTTTTCTACTGAACTCTGTAATGCGTAGTAGGAAAACCGAACCGAAAATGCACTCGGTGACTCACCACATTGTGCATCACCGTGCATCTTTCAGGCTTTACTGCATACTGGTATGTCATTTTATAGAAGCTACGAACATGGGCGTCGGCAGGATTTCGTCTTGAGGGGGGCAAAACCGCGTTGCATCGCGGCACGAAGAGGGGGGGGGGAGGCGTTGGTGGGGCTTCAGGGGCAGTGTTGGCGTGGCTTTGGGGGGGAGGGGGGCAAGTGCCCCCTTTGCACCCCCCCTGCCGACGCCCATGGCTACGAACCAGTCCTGCATTTGTAACGTTAATGTTGCACATTTTCGCGTGCACACGATTGTGGGGCTGGAGGGACGAACAAAATAATGTATTCATAATGAAAAGAAGGAACAGCAAAATCATGTGAAATAACGCATTCGCTGCCACCTGTTAGATTTAGAAGGATTAAACACGGTTACGAGGATCAAAAGCTACACAGACTTACGATTCTCACTCTTAAAGGGGCACTGACACAAAATTTCTGGCCGAGACAGCCTGCGGGTTCGATTCCTGTGAACATGTGTATATCATCTGCAAAATATCAACAACGAATATAGCTTGGAAGGTATTTTAAATGAATTTTGAAGTTTGCGAGAACGATCGACTCCCTCGTGCTACTGACACTCGCCCAAGGGGACCTAGGTGACCCTCCCCCAACTTCCCTCACGTGACCACGCTGCAACGAGTTATGATGACGTCATAGCCGCCATTTTTTTTGCCGCGTTTGTTCCAGCAGTCTATACTTCTCGGCGGCTGGTCGCGAGTCCATATCCGCGGCGCACGCGTTGAAAGTTTCGTGTTTGGCGACACTGCTATCCCGTTTCCTATTCGAAAGGACTTCTTGATGCGGACCGTGCGGAAGTGCGTCACAGTTCTGTGTGCTGACGTGGTCGAGCAGCTGCGCACGCTAGGTGGTGATAGTTGCATCCGGCGGCTTGTCGTTCTAGATGCGAAGCATCTTATGCTCGGGGGCTGTGTCCGTCCCTCCCGCGTCCGGCGTCCCGCGTGAAGTAGGGAAGCACCCACTATGCGAAACAGAACACTGTAGTACAAGGCCGTCAACCACCACCACAGTTACCAGAGTCATAGCCGAGAGCACAGAGTGGCTGCTTAGCAATGGCTCTGCATGTGGTGGGTGCAAGCAAAGAATAACACGCACTACCGGTGGTGTCTGTCGCCCACGTTGACTCCATTCTTTGATTTTGCTTGCATGTGCTTGCGGAGGCTTTGTCCGTCCCTCCTTCCCGCGTCCCACACCCTCTCTCTCCTCCCCTACGCTCCGCCTTTCTCTCCTCTAGGAATCCTCTACTCTACGGAGCGGCGCCCGCGTCCCGTTGACTCCATTCCTTGATCGTGCTTGCATGTGCTTGCGGGGGCTTTGTCCGTCCCTCCTTCCCGCGTCCCACACCCCCAGGGCACATGCGTGTCCCCTCCCCTCTCTCCTCTCCCCCATTTTCTCTCCTCTAGAAATCCTCTACAATACGGAGCGGCGCCCGCGCCCCACGTCCCCACAGCGCATGCGCGTCCCCTCCCCCCTCTCTCTCCTCTCCTACGGTCGCCCCCCGTTCTCTCCTCTAGGGAATCCTCTACTCTATGGAGCGGCGCGCACGCTCTCTGCTCTCCTACGCTCTTCCCCTTTCTCTCCTCTACAATTCCTCTACTCTACGGAGCGGCACCCGCGTCCCACACCACCACAGCGCATGCGCGTCCCCTCCTCCTCTCCTACTTTATCCCCCGCTCCCTCCTCCAGCAATCCTCTACTCTACGGAGCGGCGCGCATGACAGGTGGTGCGAGAGCTGGGGCCGTCCGCTGGGGGCGTCACGAGAGTTCCGCGGTATGAAAATGACGGAAGCGCGCGCGCCTCATTCTCCCTCCTGTGCAACGCCGCGATGAGCGCCTGAGCCGTTGCCGCGAAACGGGAGCGGCGACGTTTCTCCCGCTCAAGCCAGCCATCTCCCCGCTGCTTCGCATCCACACATGGTTCCCTTTAGCGGAATTTTTTCGAGCTCTCTCAAACCGAAACTGAACCTGGTCGGTAATGAGGAGCCTGTAATTAATTATCTGTCGCGCGCTGCAGCAAACGAGGTGCCGTGTTATGACTAATAGGCCCCCAGCAACACATTGCAGCAAAAAAATGCGAGGCCAAAATTTTTGTGTCAGTATTAAAGGAGTACTGACACGATTTTGAGGCACCCCAAAAGGGGACATCTTCCGTTTCCATAGTGTGCACTGTCATCGTCGCTCTCCATACACCGGAGCCACACAACGCGTACAAAATATTTTACATTGATTTTAAAGTTCGTCGCCCAGCATCTGCAAGCCAGCCCCGCCGCAATAGACATTATCACGACAAATCAACACAGTTCAATGGGTTCGCGAAATGTGCGTCCTCCATGCAGCGTAAATCTCAGAAATCACTCTCAGTCTCTGCGCGACAATTTACTCATCGTTGTTTACATGAACAACGTGCGACTGACAGCAAACAGGCAACTGGTGCTAATATGTCGCGAGTTGCAGTCTTCCCGTGACGTCAGACCTCTCTTGACACGTCACTGCGAAGCCACCCTCTCGATACCGAAATTGCTGTTTTAAGGTAGCGGTATTAAAAATATATTCGATGCATTCCCAAGCACCGCGACACTCTTTTTAGGGTTCTCGACACCCACGTTATTTTTGAGAGCAACAACCCGAAAATATTTAAAATTCGTGTCAGTACTCCTTTCATACGGACAAACCAATCGATTTTGATTTTCTTTAACAGTTACAAACTCAAGGTGTGCGGTCTTCCGCCGGCGTTCATTGCGTTCTGATACGTCGGCATAATTTTGCATACGTAAATTAAAAAAAACAACACAAACACGAAAAAAACAAAACAAAAAAAAAGCCGGCAGATCCCAGGCACTGTGGGAATCGAAGTAATGCGAAGCAGCCAGGAAGGAGCAAATCCTGTTTTATATAATTTGCATGTCATGTTTTACATGGTAGGACGTGTCACTTTATGTTCGTCTACAGTCACGTCACGCCATAACCAATTTTGGTGTACCGGGTGTTCAAAGTTAAGCTTTCTCGTTTTATTAAAATTCGGCACTGGGAAGAACATGAAAACCACCTTTACAGATAACATATATATCCTGGGGGACACAAAGTGAGAAGATAATTATCACTGTCAGGAGCCCAATTAACTCAGATTCATTAATTAACTTCTTAGTGACTGCAGCAAGCAAGCATGTTTATATTGAAAAGTTGAAGGGAGTCGCGTTTATACACAGTTCCATTTGGAACAATTTTTCTAGCATGTCTGTGCTCCGAGATATCCCGCTGCAAAGTTTAATTGATTACGCATGCAGGGCGCTGTGGATCAGCGCAATGTTCCTCCCCGATGTGACGAACAGTCACTGCTTGCTATCGCCAGCCAGTAGCAAAAGGGTAACCGTTATCATCTTTGCCTGTGCCTTCGACCCGTTATCAGATTAAACGACGCAAGCAACTGCCACGGCCCACCGGGGAGGAGACTGCGCCGCCGCTGACTGTCTCGCATGCGTAATCAGGTAAACCACAATTAAACTTTGCAGCGAGATATCTCGGAGCACAGACATGCTAGAAGAATTCTTCCAAATGGAACTGTGTATAAATGCGACTGCCTCAAACTTTTCAATACAAACATGCTTTCTTGCTGCAATCACTAAAAAAGTTAATTATTGAATCTGAGTTAATTGGGCACCTGAAAGCGATAATTATTGTCTCATTGCGTGTCCCCCCTGGATGTATAAGTTATCTGCAAAGGTGGTTTTCATGTTCTTCCCAGTGCGGAATTTTAATAAAACGAGAAAGCTTAACTTTGAACACCCGGTATATCAAGCTAGCAAACCGGACGCAAGCGCACCATGAGCGTGGCATGTAAATGGCGTTGTAGATGACACGCATGCCAAGATTTTCATGTTACCACCTGCCACTTATGTTCGTTATACAGTCATGTCCCTCAATACCAAATTTGGTATATATCAAGCTAACGAAACCGCCGCGAGCGCGCCATGAGCGTGGAATGCAAGTCATGTCGCTTATGACATGTCATGATTTTCCATATTACCACTTGTCATTTATGTTCGTCATACAGTCACGTCACTCAACACCAAGTTTGGTGTATATCAAGCTAACGAAACGGCCGCGAGCGCGCCATGAGCGTGGCATGCAAGTCATGCCACACATGACAAGTCATGATTTTCATATTACCACTTGTCATTTATGTTCGTCATACAGTCACGTCACCCAATCCCAAATTTGGTGTATATCAAGCCAACGAAACGGCCGCGAGCGCACCATGAGCGTGGAATGCAAGTCATGTCGCTCATGACATGTCATGATTTCCATATTACCACTTGTCATTTATGTTCGTCATACAGTCATGTCACTCAATACCAAATTTGGTGTAGATCAAGCTAACGGAAACGGCCGCGAGCGCGCCATGAGCGTGGAATGCAAGTCATGTCGCTCATGACATGTCATGATTTCCATATTACCACTTGTCATTTATGTTCGTCATACAGTCATGTCACTCAATACCAAATTTGGGGTGTATATCAAGCTAACGAAACGGCCGCGAGCGCGCCATGAGCGTGGAATGCAAGTCATGTCGCTCATGACATGTCATGATTTCCATATTACCACTTCTCATATATATGTTCGTCATACAGTCCATGTCACTCAATACCAAGTTTGGGGTATCTGAAGCCAACGAAACGGCCGCGAGCACGCCATGAGCGTGGCATGCAAGTCATGTCGCACATGACAAGTCATGATTTTCATATTACCACTTGTCATTTATGTTCGTCATACGGTCACGTCACTCAATACCAAGTTTGGTGTATATCAAGCTAACGAAACGGCTGCGAGCGCGCCATGAGCGTGGCATGCAAGTCATGCCACACATGACAAGTCATGATTTTCATATTACCACTTGTCATTTATGTTCGTCCTACAGTCACGTCACTCAATCCCAAATTTGGTGTATATCAAGCCAACGAAACGGCTGCGTGCGCACCATGAGCGTGGAATGCAAGTCATGTCGCTCATGACATGTCATGATTTCCATATTACCACTTGTCATTTATGTTCGTCATACAGCCATGTCACTCAATACCAAATTTGGGGTATCTGAAGCCAACGAAACGGCCGCGAGCACGCCATGAGCGTGGCATGCAAGTCATGTCGCACATGACAACTCATGATTTTCAAATTACCACTTGTCATTTATGTTCGTTATACAGTCACGTCACTCAATACTAAGTTTGGTGTATATAAAGCTAACGAAACGGCCGCGAGCGCGCCATGAGCGTGGCATGCAAGTCATGTCGCACATGACAAGTCATTATTTGCATATTACCACCTGTCATTTATGTTCGACATGCAGTCACGTCACTCAATCCCAAATTTGGTGTATATCAATCTAACGAAACGGCCGCGAGCGCACCATGAGCGTGGCATGTAAATCATACTTTTCATGACAAGTTAGTCATGATTTTCATGATATGACCAGCCATTTATGTTCGTCATAGAGTCATGTTATGTCATACCAAATTTGGTATAAATCCCATTAACGATACGGCCGGGAGAGCACAAAGTCGTAGGCGGCTAGATAGATAGATAGCTAGATAGATACGCTCAAACTCGCCGAAGTTCGCTAAGAAATGCTGCGCATTTAAAAACAGTAACTCTTCCGCGACAGGACTCGAACCTGCAATCCTCTGATCCGAAGTCAGACGCCCTATCCATTTGGCCATGCGGACAAGTGCGGGCGGGGGGCAACGCTGATGGGTGCTGGTATCATTTATGTTTGGGAGTTTTCACTTCAAAAGGCAACTGAAAAACATTTGAACTTCGAATGGCCGGTGGACACTGAAATTGTACTACTATTTTATTCGATAGATCCATACTGCCTTAAACAATTCAGCAGTAAGCCACACGAAAGCCTTTACAGCAATATGATTAAATGCCGAGAGAGCGAAAGGCTCTTCATTAAGCGAAAGCCTTAGATCCCTCAACAAACGCGAAAAGTGACCGGCGTCCCGCGTCGGCGTCACACGACGGCGGCGTCAACATGAGTGATGCAAAAAAAAGTCACAGTTTCACTGCAAGGGTGAAGCAATGAATGCGATAGCAACAAATTGTAATGTTATACGAAGTGAGGCTGGCAGCTAACTCTTTTGGATCCGATCTCACGCAACTCTAGAAAACGGTCGTTTAAGAGAATACGGCCGCTCCAGGGACACTCTGCTCACCACATTCTCTTCGCGCTGAGAGCGCAGCACGTAGAAGGGTATACCGGCCCCCCCGATGTCGGCCGCCGAGAAGGGGAGATAACGCGTGCGCCCGCGACGACCAGCGCTCGTAAAATCGAAAGGTCGCCCGAGGGACCCCCCCCTCGCGTCTTTTCACGCTCACGAACGACGGGTGGGGCCGGTTGAACAGTTTCGGGGGATCTTATCGCATGCGCCTCGGAGCGACGGAGACGGGCCGGCTCTGTGATCTCCGCTTCAGCCGCGTTCATCGCTCCCGCTCGCCCGCTATTACCCGCTGGTGGAACGTACGATGCGCAGGGGGCTCTTATCAATTTCGACTTCATACGCGACATGACGGCGACGGTGACGGCAAAAACCCGTCGAGACTGTCCATATAATTGCTATCGCAATAAAAGATCACCGCGTGCTGGCATCCCCATATGTACATCATCATGTCGTCACTGATCGCGAAGATTTGTGACGTCACTACATGACACCATTGCTTGGTTGAAGGTGGGCTGATTCCGGAGGCAGTGCAAAATAAGGTGATGTGGAGAAAGCTTGCAATGCCTCCGATCCTGGAGGCATTGCGAAACCACATTACTTGCAGAAAGCTCTCGGAGGGGGGACGCGGGAGGTTCAATACATCGACTTCGAAAAAAAAAAAAGATGGCTTTCGCCTTCGGGTCGACTGAGGCGGATGATAAGTAGATCATAAGGGACCGTGTGAGTTTTCGAAGTACGGAGAATTCTACTGGCCCACATAGACCTACTCCATGTTTGTAAATAGGGGTAGGCGCCGTCGATATATTTAGGGCCCTTGTAGCGACGTCGCGGCGCGTTGGTTTCGCCCAGTGGTCCCAGGATGGGTGGATCGTAAAGTCCCTGTATCTTTCAAAATCAGCGAAAGGTCTTGATTGAGCCGCCGGGCCCTGCGATAGGCTGGTTGGCGATATGTGACCATTTCGCCTTCGCGCCCCGTCCAAGGAGTCCAGCGGTGGCAGCACTGTGCCGGCGGGAGGCACGAATGACTGTGTTTTCAAGCGTGCGGTTGGACAATTTTAGCAAGTAGAAAGTACTTCACGCGCCTCTGTCGCATTGTTGTTGTAATTTAGAAGCGTTTATGTACTTGAAGTTGAGTGGACGCGGGAATTCTGTGTTTGAATTGAATGTTTGGAGCATGATGTGGTTCTATGCCTTCGGTTGTTTCACCGCACGGAGGACGGTGAAACGTCCTCCGGAGGACGGTTTTTTTTTCTGTTCCTCGCGGAAAAAAATATATGCTGAAGGAAGGTATGGCCCATCAACGTAGGTCTCAATAAATTTTTGCCCACAGAAAACACCCGGCTATGCGAAGTAAATGATTTTGTAATGTTTATAAGTTCAAGCAGCCTTTGGTTCCATCCCGGCCGCGGCGGTCGCATTTCGATAGAGGCGAAATGGTAGAGGCCCGTGTACTGTGCGGTGTCCGTGCACGTTAAAGAACAAAACAGATTATTGGAATTTCCGGAGCCCTCCACTACGGCGTTCCTCATAATCATATCGTGGTTTTGGGACGTTAAACTCCAGATATTATTATTCTTATTATTATTCAAGCAGCCTTTAGCCTGGCGGCGAGCTTTTGTTCGTGCATATGCGTGAGCATAATCTATGCAACGCTATGATTATTTCGTCATTCTTCATGCCGTAGATTTGTGCGCAGTAGACAATGGAGAGTCATGCACGTATGTCTAACATTAAATAGCTCGGAACCCAATACAGCTGCCTTTATTTTTCTCCCCGGGTTGGCTTCAACACCCGCTCACAAGCAAAAGACCATTTGGGATTAGTTTATTGCCACACCTTGCCGTGTTTTGTCGCACTGCTGTGCGCGAGATCAATTAAGGCTTCTTCGTTGAAGCATTCCGCGTGATGTTCCGACCACAATGCTTTTGGTGAGTTCGAGTAAATAATACTGCATGACACTGGGAGGGAAAACTGAAATTATATATGCCGCACCGAGCATCTTTGGTAATTTTCCAAGGCAGAAGGAACGGAAGCCACCATGCAATCGAATGAGGGGGGGATCAGTGCCCACAAAAAACCATCCAAAGCAAAACTTTGTTATGACTTCGTACAATAAAACCGAATTTTGACAACATCTCTACGAAAAGTCACCTAATTCAGCTTTCCTGGTTGTAGTCTGGTTTTAGGGCCGGTATGTGTATACATGCCTCGAATTTATTTTAAATCGCATTTGGTAACATTGCAGCATACCCCTATATCCTTGGGACACAGAGGCGGCGGGGGGTAGTAAGAGGGGAACGGTTTTGGATGAATGTACGGTCTTTAAAGGGATCCTAAAGGCAAACAACAATTTACTTGCAGAGAGAAAGATCAATGCATGAGAACGTCTAAAACGTCAATATTAGTGCTCTACTAATCGAGACATTAAGGTAAATGTACGACACCATATCCACCACGAGTGGGACATTTTGAAATGATCCCAATGACTTAAAGAGTCCCGAATACAATTAGTCACTAGTAATCAAACCAGTTGCAATAAAAAAGAACCTTCCGTGCATTAAATTACGTAATTAAATGCTGCTTGTCCATTTCTGTTTGGTTCATGGAAAAAAGAACCGCTTGGCGTTACAATGGGGAATGGCGCATAGAGTTAATAGACTATTAACTCTATGGAATGGCGCGAGTGGTTCAAAAGTTCCGCTCCCGCCTGGTTAGGCAGGATAGGTGCTGCCGTCTAGTGGGGCCCAGTTGAACCAGACAAGCACAACATGTTTATTGCAAAAACATCATGCATTCTACTTCTGGTGTGACTGCCTTGTAGCGGCGTAATTACGACTGAGTTGCCTTTTCAATCAGTCTTCCCTCAAAAACTCTAGGCAAATACAAGTGTCCATGACTGTGGTTGCACAAAGCGCCACAAGATGTTGACACTATTATCAGGTAACCCTGTGGATGAAAGAACACGACATAATGCGACTCATTCAGGCATTTGTTATCAGTCCTATAACCAGAAGCTTTCCTTACCTGAGGATCTTGAAACAGACGAGCACAAAATAGACGTAGCCTTATGTGTGACTCTCAAGAAGGCTCTGAACCTTCCCCCGTAGACACTCACGGAACTCTGCTTCAAATGGGGCTCCACAATACCGCATCCGAACTATTCGAAAACTATTCAAATAGTACTCGAGTCGTATTCGTATTCGATTCGGTTTGAAAATTCAGTATTCACACACCCCTAGATCTTTTATTTTAGCACAAAGGCTACTGGTATGTCTATTGTGTTGAAGGCCTTCGCATCATAAAGTACGTTGCTGCCTAAAAAGGACATACAGTTAGACATGTAATGGATACATAACTGAATTATTATATTATTATGTTCAAAGAATGTCACATATTTTAGAGTGAATATCCACAAATTCCATAAGCTGCGAATAAATATTTTGAACTATCCACAACTTTAATAAATCATGGATATTTCAATTTACTGCATAATAGAAAAAATTTAAGGTATTCCAGGCAGATGCGGTAAAAAAAACAGTGGAAGAAGATAAAAAAAAGTTTTGTCAGAAGTGGGGTTCGAACCCACGCCCTCTTGCGAGGACCAGAGCTTAAATCTGGCGCCTTAGACCGCTCGGCCATCCTGACAAGTCGGCGGGGAACTTATCGCACATGTGGTTTTTGTCGGTGAGACATTTCGTCCTTTGCGCGGCATGGCGGCTGTTACCTTTCTGTCGTGCAGCACATGATTTAAAGTTTGAAACTTATTTAACCACAGAGTGACAATGTTTATATTTTTTTGCTCTCATGCATGAAACAATGATACCATGTGTGGTGTGGAATGCCGGCGAAAAGCTGTGATGTAAACGCAGCTTGACTAGCCCCGCATCGCAGGAATACGGAGTATGCATTGGAACTCAGCCGCAATGTGGCGCTGTGGTGCGCCGGGCTGGGAGCCATTTTTGAGGTTGTCACGGAGCAGACGACCTATGCTTGTCACCGTGTTTCCTGTATTTCTGTGGTGGGTGCTGCGCGGGCAGCGCGGTGTTCCCTGGCCTTCCGTGTCCTCGTGTGTTGCACTTGCAATACTGCGGTGCTGGAAGTTTCCGCTCCTACTGTATGCTGCACGGGCTTGTAAAAATGCCCAGGCAGCAGCAGAGAAATGACCGGTAACGTTATCAACACGCAGCAACGGTTGCTGCGTGTTGATAACGTTACCGGTCATTTCTCTCGGTCATGTTACTGCAGTGAAAGAGGCAACTCAGCGACTATGCAAAATCACTGTCTGACCTCGCGCACAACAGGTACACCATCAAAGTCGCAAATTCGGGTGCCGATGACCCCTTGGCGCAATCAGACTATTACTTCACAAACGATGTTGGCTCTTATCCTAGTGTAAACCATGTGGACATCAACGGCTATCTGGTTCACGGGACAAGCTTCGTGACTGGGGACGAATTCAAGGTCAAGAAATCCTTGAAGGCTCATAATTACGTCACCAGCGGTCTCGCACGTGGAGCAACCAAGAGTGAATTTTTTGTCGTCGTCTTCGTTGCAAAGGTAGGATGTCGACTCGCACTTTCTTGCCACTGTTCAATAGATCCGCATGTGAGGGACTTGGCGGGCCTTTTTCTAGCTATCCGTAAGGTTAGCGATAGGGCAAGTAATCAATCGCCGATGTGGTGCCTAGCCCATCGCACTTCCTTGCCGCTGTTCACTGGATCGGTACCGCGCAGCTCTTGATATGTTCCTCGTGTTTTCGCCCCTGAGGTCGGGCTCGTGGTACCTTATAGGCGTTAGCTAATCACTGATTCACCTTACTGTCGCTGTGCAGGTCCGCTCACAGGCATTCAAGGAAAGCCGCTGCTGCCGAGGCTACTGATTAAGGCCAACGGAGAAGTTCTGTGAGCGCACTGCACGTGCATAGCTGACCTCGGTGACGCGTGCTGACACGCTGGGGCAGTGCGCCTCGCAAACACGGTATAATGCTATGGTGTCACTTGCGTTCAGTCAGCTGTCTAGTGGCGCCGCCCGCGTCGGGGACTGGGATGGGTGTGTCCAAATAAAACACTTGGTTTTGTGACGCTCACGAGTGCGGACATGTCTCTGGTGTCTCTGGCTCCAACGCGCCTAGCGTCTGAGTCAACCCCAAAACACAACATGGTGTCAGAAGTGGCCGACTAGACGCCTTCACTTGTCCTCACCAAGGCAGCTCAGGAAATCATGGCCAACGAGCAACAGACTCCTGAAAGCAAGTGGCTCGGTATTTCTCTTCGGCAACCAGATGCGTTCGACTTCATGAACGCTGCGTCTTGGCCAACGTGAAAAACGCGTTACGGGGACTACGCAGCAGTCTCCGGAGGCTGTCCATGCTTCTGCCGAACTGCAGGTACGCTCACTTTTATATTGTATGGGCCCCGAAAGCAGGGGCGTAGCCAGAAATTTTTTTCGGGGGGGGAAGGGGCACCTCCTTGATTTCGGGGGTGGCACCTCCTTGAAATGGTCATTTCTCGCTCTGTATGCCATGGCGAAAAAAAAATTTCGGGAGAGGCACGTGCCCGGTGTGCCACCCCCTGGCTACGCCACTGCCCGAAAGTCGTCCCCTACTCGACACTTTCTCGCTTTCTGCGGACGAGCTGCTCTCCTACGAGACCGTCGTCAAGCGTTTTACCGAACACTTTGTTCACCCGGCCAACGAGCTCTATGAGTCTTCTCGCTTTCACAAGCTCACTCAGGAATCGGGCGAAAGTGTTGATGCTTATTACGCAGAATTATGCCGACTTGTGAAGCGTTGCAGCTACCCGTCTGCTCAAGTCGAAGAGCGTGTCGTGCGTGACAGGTTCGTGGTTGGCCTTAGAGATTCTCGCCTCTTGGAGCCGTAATTCCAAGTTGTCACTAAAGGAGGCTTGGACTCAGGCGCGGCAGTGGGAAGACGCCGAGAAAGAAAAAGCAGCAAAAGGAACTGCCGAAGGACTTATGCCAGTTGAACTGGACGCAACCAAAGCCCAGAAGGCGTCGCGGCGTCCCTATGCCAGGCAGCTTAACGCGTCGCTCAAGACAGAACTCTCCAGCGACGCTCCTTGTTCTTTCTGCGGACGTTCACCGCATCCTCGCTCAGAATGCCCAGCACGTGCGTCCCTCTGCAATTATTGCCGAAAGAAAGGACATTTCGTTGAGGTCTGTCGTTCCCGTAAAACAAAAGCGACCAAGCTCGCCGCTATCCACTTGCATACCGTCGTCGCACCCGAGCACGCTAAGTACGTGGACGTCACGGTGGACAATTATACTGCATCTTTCAAAGTGGACTCCGGTGCTGAAGTCTCAGCAGTGTCAGCTGATTTCCCTGCAGTACTCCTTCAGCTCGACAAAGTGGACAACTTGTTGACAGGTCCAGGAGGGCAACCGCTTCGTGTACTGGGATCGTACGTCGCCCAGCTCTTGTGGTAAGAGAAAGGAAGTACTCCTTTCTCTTACTGAGAAAGGAGTACTTCCGTTGAGAGTCTGCGCTTGTGTTTCGTGTTCCCCTTTTTTTCGTGTGCTTTCGTCTTCCCATTGTGGCGCCGTTTCATTAGTATGAATTCATACCAACTTGCCCAGTTGTCAGTCCTTCTAAGAAAGGAAGTGCACAGCGACTCTATGTAGTGAAGTCACTCACTACTTCGCTGCTGGGTTTCCCCGCGCTGCAGGCACCAGAAGTCGTCAGATTCCTAGGAGACGTAGCGACTCCCCAGCCGAAGCATCATGCAGAACTGTTTAAGGGCCTCGGGACGCTGAAAGATGAGGAGAAAATCAGACTCAAACCTGATGCCGTACCATTTTCACTTAGCGTACCTAGACGTGTCCCCATCCCACTGCAAGGGGTGGTTAACAGGAACTTGACAGAATGGAGGCCGAAGGAGTCGTTCGTCGGATAGATAAGCCAACATCTTGGTGTGCGGGACTCGTAGTAGTTCCAAAAGCCTCGGGTGGTTACCGACTTAGTGTTGACCTGACTCATCTGAATGAGGTCGTGCTTCGAGAACTCCACATATTGCCAACCGTTGAGCAAGTTCTCGGTTTGATAGGCGACGCAAAAGTTTTTTCTAAGCTCGATGCCACAGCCGGGTTTCACCAGGTCAAGCTTGCTCCAGAGTCTCAAGAGCTGACAACTTTCGTAAAGCCTTTTGGTCGATACTCTTTTTGTCGCCTGCCATTTCGTATCACATCGGCCCCGGAATATTTTCAAAAACAGATGGCAAGGATCCTCGAGGGTCAAGAAGGTGCCGCAAATATGATAGACGACATCCTTGTCTTCGGACGCGACAAGGAAGAGCACGACGCCCGCTTGGAACAAGTCCTCTCTCGTCTCTACAAAGCCGGAATAACTCTAAACCAAGAAAAGTGCCGCTTTGGTGTCTCCGAAGTTCCTTTCCTAGGTGTTGTCGTCTCGGCCGATGGCATCAGACCAGATCCAGACAAACTAGAGGCTATCAAGACTCTTGAAGCGCCCAAGGAGATCGCCGAACTTCGCCGACTTCTCGGGATGGTGAACCACCTAGCTCTGTTCCTTCCTAACATCCCCGATATTACAGCACCCCTGCGTGCTCTTCTGAGCAAGAAAACGGCCTGGTCATGGCACCATGAACAAGAGTCAGCCTTCAGCAAGATTAAACAAGTGCTGATATAAGATAGGTGCATGGCTAAATATTGTCACGTGGTCGTGATGTTGACGAAGGCAGCAGGTAGTATGTCCCAGATGAAACTGGTTATTTGGCCGAACTTGTGGCCGGTAAACGGAAGGCCAGATTACAGCAATACACGCTGGCACTGATAGCGGCGAACAGAGCGTCGGCCGTCGATCAACTGATCATCGTTGGAACGCACCGGCTTTTATACATCACGCGTCGAACATTCTAGCCTTATCACTGGTCGTCGCGAAAGCTCTGGAATAAGCTCGAGTGTTTGCGTCTTGCGCGCAATCTTAACAAAACGATCTACTACAACCGAGAAGCTTCCGGAACACTAAGGCGCGGTCTGCGCCGAGCACTGCTGACAGCCTTTGCGGGTGTAAGCGAAGTTGAAACAACAAGCGCGCGTGGCAATATCACCCTTCCTACGCCACCACGATTTCGGCGGATGCCAGTTCCGTCGGACTAGGAGTTGGGCTACTTCGAAGGCAACCTTCCGGAGAACGTCGACCAGTAGCATTTGCTTCTCGCTCCATGACGGCCACGGAACAGCGGTACAGTCAGACAGAGAAGGAAGCTCTAGCGGCTACATGGGCAATGCGTAGGTTTGATGAGTTCGTACGTGGCATAAACATTACTGTGGAAACGGATCATCAACCACTAGTCACTCAGTTCGGCAAAATGGAACTGGATATGCTCCCTCCTCGAGTCCAAAGACTGCGGCTGAAGCTGATGCGCTACCAGTTCACCATGCAGTACGCCCCGGGAAAACTACTAGCAACAGCCGATGCTCTCTCGAGGATACCACCCAAGGTTTCTTCTCCCCTCGACACAGTGGAATTGTTTGCATCAGAAGCTGTTAACAACGCATCCTCAACTTTGCCATTGAATCCGGATGACATCAAGAGGGCCCAAAGCACGGATGGCGAGTGCACATCCCTCATTTATCTAGCCCAACGTGGTTGGCCTCACAAGAAGAAGCTGCCCTTACACTTGACGAAGTATACTGCGGTAGCTAACGAGATCACCGTCTGGGACGGTCTTCTGCTCAAAGGTGCCTGCATCGTCGTTCCTACTTCCTTGAGACCAGCAGTCCTGAACCTACTGCACGACGGTCATCAAGGTATAAACCGGTGCAAAGCGAAAGCCAGAGATTCGGTGTGGTGGCCGGGGATTGCAAAAGACATTGAGTCTGTGGTAGCCCAATGCGAGCAGTGTGCACGCACTCGGGTAAATCCAGCGGAGCCACTTATGTCCACAACCTTACCGGGCCGCTCATGGGAGGTTGTGGGTGTGGATCTCTTCCACAGGAAAGGACAAACGTTTCTGCTTGTCGTGGATTATTACTCCCGCTTCCCTGAGGTTATTACCCTTCGATCATCCATAGCTTCTGCGGTCGTCGAGGTGCTCAAGAGCATATTTGCTCGACATGGTATCCCGGAAGTTGTGAGATCCGATCACGGGCGACCGTTTTCCTCCCATGAGCTCAAGAGGTTTGCCGACTCCTATGATTTCACCCTCGTGACCAGCAGCCCCCATTTTCCTCAATCCAACGGAGAGGCGGAACGGATGGTCCGCACAGTCAAGGAACTTCTTGGCAAATCGAGCGACCCACATCTAGCTTTACTGAGCTACAGGGATACCCCGGGTGTGAACGGTTTCAGTCCCGCTCAACTCCTAAAGGGGAGGCAACTCAGAACTCGCTTACCGAAGATGAAACAGTTGCTGCAACCGTCTTGGCCTGCTAAAGACGCAGTGGTCGCTAGTGATGCATCTTACAAGACAAAAAGCGAATGCAACTTCAACCAGCGTCATCGGGCTAGGCCGCTCCCCCCTACTGGAGACGGGAGAACGAGTATGAGTTCGACCCGAAGGAGTTCGAGCTACGGTGTTAAGTGAGGGCCAACGACCTCGCTGTTACATCATAGAGGCCGATCAAGGTGCAGTCCTACAGCGTAACCGGCGACACCTGTCGGGCTTCTCACAGCAGAATCAAACGGACCTTGAAACTCCTACGGGCACAACGCTCCTGCAAATTCGACGGCGGACATACCGGACACTGCAGCGAGCGCAGGAACCGACGTCGGCAGTGACCCTCGAGACGATGGTGTTGTGAGAACGCGTAGTGGTCGCCGTGTAGTTCCCCCAGCCCATCTGAACTTGTAAGGTTACACAAGTTCTCGAAGGAAGGAGGTGTTGTGGTGTCGCTTGCGTTCAGTCAACTGTCTAGTGGCGCCGCCCGCGTCGGGGACTGGGATGGGTGTGTCTAAATAAAACACTTGGTTTTGTGACACTCACGAGTGCGGACGTGTCTCTGGTGTCTCTGGCTCCAAAGCGCCTAGCGTCTGAGTCAACCCCAAAACACAATAAATGCGACGCCGATTCGTCCGGGTCTTCACGACGAATCCTGCTCAGCTCTGCGCCTTCACGACAGCCCCGTTGTCTTCGCGCACTGTCCTAGTTTGACTTTCTACATCACATAGAGGCCTTGCCTTCGAACGTTATCGTCGTTGAGCTTGTTTTCTTTTTTTTGGGTTGGAGCAACCGTAAACCGCGCAGTTGACCACTGTTGATTTGATGCAACTCGACGCTCAATAACGTGTTGCTGCCTCGGTACTTAGGCTACTCACTAACTCACTCACAGCCTCACTCGCTGACTCGCTTGCTCACTTACTTGCTTACTTACTCACAAACTCGCCCGCTCCCACACTTGCTTGTTTATTAAATGCGAAGCATTTCTTTGCGCATCTGTAAGCACTTTTTCGTTTCTATCTATCTATCTATCTATCTATCTATCTATCTATCTATCTATCTATCTATCTATCTATCTATCTATCTATCTATCTATCTAGCCGCCTACGTCTGGGTGCTGTCGTGA
Source organism: Rhipicephalus appendiculatus (assembly GCA_030522465.1). NCBI lineage: Eukaryota > Metazoa > Arthropoda > Arachnida > Ixodida > Ixodidae > Rhipicephalus > Rhipicephalus appendiculatus. Next base: position 4,382 of record JALIZH010014348.1, on the reverse strand, counting down.
AGGCCTCCCTAACTTGGGGTAGACCAAAATTTGTATGGAAGGATAAGAGGTATTGACGAATATGTCTGGCTGGTCATGACATGAATAACGTGAAAATCCCGTCGCGTACGTCGTCAAATTAATTTCTCCAGACACCTGTGGCTCATACCCGTATACCACGGGCCGCGGAATGCAGGTATGCGCCACAGGACTTCGAAAATTTATATCTAGCCAGGAACGGCGAGAAGAGGCATTGGTAATTTAATTGCGAGAGCGTTAAGAGAAACTGACATCGGTGGCGTTGACACTGGTAATTTAAAGGCGACAGCGTTAAGAAAAACGGACATCGGCGGCGTTGACGCGACGAATATAAAGAATAGAAATCGGAGTCCCAGCGGGAATCGAACGCAAGCCTTCTGCGGGGCAATCAAGCATTCTACCACAGAGCCACGTCAGGTGTCGAAACTGCTTTGGAAGAACACCCTATGCAGGCGTAATGTTGGTGAAACGTATATTGTGGTTGCAGTGCTGGCTATCTAATTTTATGTCCGCCTCGGTGGAGCAGTGGCTACGGTGCTCGGCTACTGACCCGAAGGTCGCAGGGTCGATCCCGGCCGTGGTGGTCGCATTTCGATGAAGGCGAAATGGTAGAGGCCCGTGTATTGTGCGATGTCAGTGCACGTTAAAGAACACCAGATGGTCGAAATTTCCGGAGCCCTCCATTACGGCGTCCCTCATAATCATATCGTGGTTTTGGGACGTAAAACTCTACATATTATTAATATTATCTAATTTTATAAACATTACATACGTACTCGTATGACGAAAGAGTCATGTCGGGTTAACGTCAGTTGTATACTTAAGCGTCATCCATTGTAGTTGGTCTACGTAGCACTATCTAGGGCTACCATCCTTGCAAGCACAAGATAAATATTAGCTTACGGCTTCTGGTGTTGGCAATATCCATGTTTCTGTTGGCATAGTTGCAGAACTCTAAAACAACTGGTTATATGAGACATACGCGACTGTTCAACATGCCTGTGCGTGCAACATTTGTACATATCTTTATGGTCGTTTCATAACGTTTCGCTCAATGAAAAACTTACAACCTTGTCACCTTACCTCCGGATGCTTCGCATCACATCGATTCCCATGGTACTTGGGATCTGCCTAATTTTTTAAAATGCGAAGCATTTCTTAGCGAACTTCGGCGACTTTGAGCGTATCTATCTATCTAGCTATCTATCTAGCCGCCTACGACTTTGTGCTCCCCTGGCCGTATCGTTAATGGGATTTATACCAAATTTGGTATGGCATAACATGACTGTATGAAGAACATAAATGGCTGGTCATATCATTAAAATCATGACTAACTTGTCATGAAAAGCATGATTTACATGGCACGCTTATAGCGCGCTCGCGGCCGTTTCGTTAGCTTGATACACACCAAATTTGGTATTGAGTGACATGACTGTATGACGAACATAAATGACAAGTGGTAATATGGAAATCATGACATGTCATGAGCGACATGACTTGCATTCCACGCTCATGGCGCGCTCGCGGCCGTTTCGTTAGCTTGATATACACCAAATTTGGTATTGAGTGGCATGACTGCATGACGAACATAAATGACAAGTGGTAATATGGAAATCATGACTTGTCATGTGCGACATGACTTGCATGCCACGCTCATGGCGCGCTCGCGGCCGTTTCGTTAGCTTGATATACACCAAACTTGGCATTGAGTGACGTGACGTTATGACGAACATAAATGACAAGTGGTAATATGAAAATCATGACTTGTCATGTGCGACATGACTTGCATGCCATGCTCATGGTGCGCTCGCGGCCGTTTCGTTAGCTTGGGATACACCAAATTTGGTATTGAGTGACATGACTGTATAAAGAACATAAGTGGCAGGTGTTAACATGAAAATCTTGGCATGCATGTCATCAACAATGCCATTTACATGCCACGCTCATGGTGCGCTTGCGTCCAGTTCGCTAGCTTGACATACACCAAAATTGGTATATCGCGACGTGACTGTATGACGAACACAAATGACAGGTCGTAACATGTAAAACATGACATGCAAATTATGTAAAGCATGATTTGCTCCTTCCTGGCTGCTTCGCATTACATCGATTCCCACAGTGCGTGGGATCTGCCGGCTTTTTTACTCTCTTCCTCGCTCACTCACTCAGCCTGACTGATTGACTGACTGGTTAACTCACTCACACAGTCACTCACCACTGCAGATTTAAACTCACCAGTCACATTTAAAAGAGTTAAAACAATTTGAATCAATTAAAATGAACGCGGTTTGAAGACAGCCCTCTCACGGACGAACCATTAGGTTTCATTTTTCTTTCTTTGCCTTAACGCAAAATTTGCGATCCAGGTTCGATGTGACCACCCCTTTCATGCGTTTTTATAACGCTGCATGCGCAGAGTAAAAGAAAAACAAAAAAAAGCCTCAAAGGAAAAAAAAAAGAAACGTCCGCGACAGGACTCGAACCTGCAATCTTCTGATCCGGAATCAGACGCCTTATCCATTAGGCCACGCGGACAACACGTAAAGTCGGTGAAATGGTTATCGCTGCTTATTTACATAAATGGTCTGAAATTTTTGAAAAAATAGAAAGTCGATACGGAAGGCGAGCACCGATGAATGCGGCGTCCAGCGCACAGCTATGATCACCTGATCCGATAGCGGAACGCGACATAGCCTTCAAAGATTAAGTGATAAACTATATGGAATATTTGAGAACAAGAGACTTCAATGCACTTTGCTATCGTGTTCACGCTGTTCTTCGGAAGTCGTACAATAATAATAATAATAATAATAATAATAATAATAATAATAATAATAATAATAATAATAATAATAATAATAATAATAATAAATATGTGGCTTTACGTCCCAGCACCGCGATCACTCACTCACTCACTCATTTACTTGCTGACTTACTTACTAATTACTAAGTCGCTTAATACTTCTTATTTTCTTTCTCACTCACTCGTTCATCACCTGAATACGCTGCGAACTTCAAAGGATCATAGCAGCTCAACGTATACAGTTTTTACAGAAGATACAAACTGCAATATATAAGCAAATGCAACAAGAAATAAATTATATGAGAGTGATAGCAGGCGCTATTTCAATGATGTAAGTATAGATAGAGAAATGAGCTATAAATTTTAGCACAAAAGAATTCGTAGTGGTGAAAAATTCATTACAACACGAAGCTGTAAGCATTTTCGAACAGGGGTACTAGAGCGCGAAAACACATAGTGTGACGCTTCAATTGCGGGTGAAAAAAAAAAGAAAAAATGAAACAGAACAATAAAACAACAAAAAAGAAAGAATGACAAAATGAACGCAGAAGCATAGGGTTCCGTTCAATGCATCAGCTAGGGGTAAAAAATTTATACCATACCAGAGGATCATGTTCAACTGAGCTAAGTGTACAGCTAATCGATATTCGCTCAGCCAATTTTATCACAAAAGAAAAGAAAAGAAGAAAACAAGGGATGAAGGGGAGAGCTTTTCCGCACTTCTGCCCTTTTGTCCTGCTTTTTTTTTCAGTTCCGTCGATCTAATTCCCATTAGATATCTTACATTGTTCGCGCTTCACTTTAAGTTCTATGAAAAAAGAAAAAAAGTTTGGGTGAGCGATGTACTATGGGATGCTAAGGGAAGGTCATTCTGTACTTCTACAGTTGGAGATTCGCCTTGACAAGAAACTATCATGATCATGAACGGCCTCTACCGTATATGGCATCTCGCGTCGCCTAGCACCTGGCCCAGCTGCACCGGCGCACGCTCTCTTCGTCCTCGTTCTGCTTCGCTCCCCGAACATGTGCGGCCGGTGTGCACTCTCCGCTGCGCCGATTTGTCCGGCGTAGGATGCAATAACTCGGATGGGCGAGAGAACGTGCGCAGAGAGAGAGAAAGAAGGAGAGAGACCAAAAGACATAGAAAGAAAGAGATAGAAAGAAAGAGGAGGCGAGAACTATACAGATACAGAAAGAAATACAAAGTAACAGGCTAAAAAAAAAGAGATAGAAAAATTAAGAAAGAAGAGACAGAAAGAGAGAAAAATTAAAGAGAAAGATGGAAGGCCACCCAGCTCCGCTTTTCCTTACCGGCTTGGCACCACTAATGCGAAGCTGCCTTAATTTCAATCAATCAAATCAATCAAAATTTTTTTTTATTTTCGTTCTTCGTTTACACGATAAAACAAAAAAAAGGTGGCAAGAGAAAAAGCTGCTTCGTCGCAGCTTGACAGAGCTCCTGCCACCCGTACATAGGCAACATACAGCAAAATACATAAACAAAAAATGAATACAGAATAAAGTATTTATCTTCTATTTACACTTAAACGGCCTCACAGTA